>BFEA01000959.1:159601-169835 GCA_003427395.1 Chara braunii | reverse complement strand
AGAGAGAGAGAGAGAGAGAGAGAGAGAGAGAGAGAGAGAGAGAGAGAGAGAGAGAGAGACAGAGAGAGAGAGAGGTGAGCTGCTCTCCCACAATTCTTAGACCTTCATTGCCCGCACTTGCCATCTGATGCTTGTTCAGATTTCCTCGGTGGGCAATGCACTCAGAGCGCTGTGTTCCTGCTCTTTCATGTTCGCACAGACTGGAAACGGCCTTGCCTTGAGATCGGCCACACTCACAAATTTCAGAGATATTGATTGCGTCAATTGTACACAACGAGCAGGTGTGTCCGATATTCTGACCTGGATGGTAGTGTCAGAGTCTGTTAAACCACCAGTACAGGGCCCCAGGCAGCTGCAGAACCTGTTTTGAGCCTCTCCTAAAATTTAGGTTGCAGAGCACCGTAGATAAAATGAATCGGCGGCGGGCAGCCTCAGAAAGGGCCCCGCGACCAATAGCAGGCATGTACTGGTCCTTTAGCAAAAAATTGCAACAGGGTCCAGGAGATCAAACATGGGAGCTCATTGTATTTCATTATTAAGTGCCCCCTAGCCCTGCATCGGCATGCGAAAGGCAGGCGTCCGCGCTGGTGTTTCTTTCTCTGTTTCCCACACCCCCATTAGCAAATCTAGATGACGTGGAAGTGGAGGGTGTCATGGCAAGGCCTTGCCACTCCAAAAATTGTAGTTTGTCGACGAAAACCTCCCATGGCCAATGTCTTGCTTGGTTACCTCTTGAGAACTTCTAAGAATTCAATCCTTTACACTCTATCCGGTCATCATTCGTACTTCGATAGATGAGAGAACCGCTCGCAATGCGGTTCCAAAACCCTTGCACTAGCCCTGTGCAGTTCTGCATTTCAGGCCTAAGCAGGCCATTGAAGTACTCCAGGCTCCAGCCTTGTATTTAAGGGTGCACACAAATCATCTGTATAGGATCTCAAAAACATAAGCTACCATACAAAGTCGCATGGATGCAGCTTCCGCATCCAGATGCATGCCATCGTCATTGCAGTTTAACAACTGTGGACTTCTGCCCACACATTGTTCACGGATGGAGGTTCCACATCCAGATTGCGCGAGTGTCACGGCATCCGGGCCTAAGGGGATTCATTATTATCATTATGACGAAGTACTACTTTAGGCACTTAGAAGTTAAAAGCCTATGCGTACGAAGTACTATGAAGTACTACGAACCGAAAACCAACAACAGCCCTCCCCCAAATGGGGGGCTGCCCAGCATGAACAGTTGCTCAGAATTGAAAATCACACAAAAAGGGGGTACTCAGAATCGTGCACACCCTCCCCCCGGTCACAATACCAGCCCTCTCCCGACCGGGCAAGGGCTGGTACTCGTCGATGCAATTTGGATGAACAGTACAGTTGCTAGAATGCTGCGTCGAATCAGTTTGTCCATGCGCTGCAGGCCCGTTAGTCCCAGCCCGTCCTGACACGTGCACGTTCACAGTTTGGGCAAGTACTGGTGGTCTAAACCACCAGTGCTTGGCCCAGCGATCGGCGGAAAAAAATAGAGAAGAAAGTGCTAGAAACATTCTAGTCGGATGAATTTGGGCGCTCCTGTAGTGGCCCGTACGTTTCCTGTTGTCAACGGGCACAACTTTAGTAAATACTGGTGGTTTACGTATGATGCTGCTACATCTGCTTGAGAATTTGCATTGCTTGCTCATCTCCTGCTAGTAATGCCCCTCTCCGGCAAAACTCGACAATAACAAAAAGGAAACAGAGAAGCATCTCCTTAAACAACCGTTTACAACCTGAGTCAGACATGCCAGCTCTGAGACATTCTCAACGCGCGAGTCACGCTTTGGCAAGAAAGTAAGCCAGGTTCATGTCAAAGACACCAACAGACCAATTATTATCCATGTGTCATGCGCATGTGTGAACTCCACCGTTGTGAACTACACTTGCGCTATCAGACGAGACTTCAAAAAGACAGTCCAGAAACTACGCGAGGTTCACGTTAAAGAATCCCAGAAGAACCAGAAGGTTCGAGTGCGCCATGCTGACCTTAGTGGCAACTACCTGAACCATGAAACACAGTCAGCACAGTGGCCACAAACAGCTTATACCATTATAAGCTTATAACGCAAAATGAGAGAGTAACACATCAGGAAGAGGGAATGGGGGGAAACCATTAGCACAGATAACATCTGGAAGCCAGCCGACTATCACAGATAACCTCCGAAAGTCAGCCTACAAGAAATAGACAGCTCACTACAAAGCACTGCCGTCACAGCTGCGAGAAGAAATCAAACACAGAAGATGCAACAAATGAAGCACATCACGGCTGCCTACATCAGCGCAAAAATGCACAAAATGAATAAATATCGCTGCAAAAGCTTTCACAGAATTGTCATGACTACCACTTCAGAAATTCAAAAGTGATGACTGAAGCACATCATGGCTGCTACACCAGTGCAAACGTCTTCACATTCACGACCTTGCCCAACCATTCATCAGGGATGTGAATCTCTCTCTCTCTCTCTCTCTCTCTCTGGGATGCGGGTCTCTCTCTCTCTCAGGGACGTGAGTCTCTCTCTCTCTCTCACGGACGTGTCTGTCTGTCTGTCTGTCCTTCTCTCTCTCTCTCTCTCTCTCTCTCTCTCATGAGAACCAAAAATGCACAAAATGAATAAAAATCGCTACAAAAGCTTTCACAGACTTGGGACAGTGGACCACTTCAGAAATTCAGAAATGATGACAACAGCAGAGCATTCAGGACAAGTGCAAAACCATTCAGGACAAGTGCAAAACCATTCAGGACAAGTGCAAAACCATTCAGGACACGTGCAAAACCTTTCTTTTCACAAAATGAATAATCTCAAATTTGGACCGCAAAGGCCAAGGAACATCAACAGCAATTGGAAGAAATGTGTTGACTTTCGGTTCTTTTTGAAACGTCAGGTTCAAATAAATTGTGTACCAGGCCCGCTCAACCCTAGCACAGATGCAAAGGGTTTTAAGTTCCAAGAAAAAGAAAATATCCACCTTGCAAAGGGTACTCTGCCACAGAAAGCACCACCACTGCTCCACTTTGTAAAATCCAGAAGAGCGTAAAGAGTGTAAAATGCGTAAAATTAATCTCCCGCCACGTAATCTACAGTCCTAAACTCATGTCAACTCTAGCAATTCAAACTGATGAAACACAACACAGTTCTCACTAGCAATGAATTCTCATCCCATACTACATAGATTCGATATACCGCCTGTAGTGGCCCCGTACTACGTAGTAGATTCCATATAGTAGATAGTACACAGGACAGAGAAGACTGCATCTTCATGTCCGATCAGCATCTTCAATCTTGTTTCAAGTGCAAGATTGCGATCGCTGATCGCTGATCAATTACTTGGATCCGCCAGGATATTCCAAAACTTCCGAGTTCATCGCGCAATGGTCGTTCATTCAGCCCACGCAGCCCGTACACAAGAGACACGTGTGTGACAACGAAGCGCCTTCCATGACATTTAGTTGTCAATCGAAGACTACCTGCTTTGTCGATACCAGTGGAACGAAACAGGTGAGGAGGAATAGGTGAGGAGGAATAGCAGTGGAACGAAACAGGTGAGGAGGAATAGGTGAGGAGGAATAGGTGAGGAGGAATAGCAGTGGAACGAAACAGGTGAGGAGGAATAGCAGTGGAACGAAACAAGTGAGGAGGAATAGGTGAGGAGGAATAGCAGTGGAACGAAACAGGTGAGGAGGAATAGCAGTGGAACGAAACAGGTGAGGAGGAATAGGTGTGGAACTTAACAGGTGAGGAGGAACAGCAGTGGAACAAAACAGGCGAGTAGGAATAAGCGACGAAAGAACACCGGGCAAAAAAGGAAACGCAGTGGAAAACGAGACGGGCGAGGAAAAGAGTAATCGCCAGAAGACGACTGAGCACAACCGCAAACACGAGTTGCAACAATTTGAGAGGAAATGAAAAGACGACATTGCACACGACAAACACCAAAATAACGAATAATGAAAATAGCGAAGAGTGCAGACGCAGAGCTTACCAATTAAATAGTGCAGACAGCGAGCCGCATTCTGCTAGGAGCCAGCCGATCCAAGAAATCAACTTGCAATCAGCAAACCAAAACTGAAAGACAAAAGGGTGAAAAACTTAGAGAAAAAGAGAATTCAAAACCACCTTGCAATCGCCAAATAGTAATACTGCAAAAGCAGAATCTCTGAATGAGGGAGGAACTGGGAACTGCTAGTGCCCTCTTCTTCATACACCAACATAAAAGACCACTGTCAACTGAACCAGGCACTCCATCGCCTTCGATCCAAGAAATCAACTGCTAGTGCCGCTCCGCCGCCTTCGACCACTTTGTAATTTGTACATTTTCGTACGTTTTTCTGCAGGGTGCAGTTTCACTCGTTATTCAGAACCACATACAAAAAACAGACCAGCATGGACATATGAGAGCCAACTTTTTAGAATTAATAAACAACTCCCCGGGATAACACCCAATCCCCAATCCAAAACAAGCTGCCACTTACCAAATATGCTGCGCAGCAAGATCGTACAAGGGCATTCATTCATCGCAGTCGGAAGCAACAGCCGCATCGCTTTATGTAGTCTCTGTCACAGGTTCAAATCCTGTAGGGGGCTGAATTCTTTCGGGAGCGTGGGCGACTGGATAAAACTTAAAAGCAACAGACTGTGAATCTGTCGAAGATTCAGAATGTACCAATGTTCCGAGTCTCTTCCCAGAACGTATCCATGTTCCTTCCGTTCTCCTTGGTTCCACGCAAGTCATCAAAACCATATTCTCCAGCCAAGCATGTAGTCATCACAGAATGACCGGTCCTAGAATGCTCCCTCTCCACCTGGCCCTCCCTCTTCACCTCACCTAGCGTGCTTCTCTGGAAGACAAGGAACACCAGCAGACCACAGCTCGCTGAACTTTACGTTGACTACGCACACGATTGAGAGTCGCTTCACACCCCTTCTACAAGCCCGTCAAATGTTCACGAACAGCGCTTCGCCCTGATTTGTAGGTCGCAAACTCATACCCCAACCACATCAGACCACATCACAGAAATTGCAATTGAACTACAGTGGCAGAATGTTGCCACACATCAAAACCTAGATACCACCGCATGGGTTCTCCAGGTCAATCCTCTCCCAAGCCCTCTCTCTCTCTCTCTCTCTCTCTCTCTCTCTCTCTCTCTCTCTCTCTCTGTGTCTGTGCTTCCTACAACACACACACATCATTGTCCCACTGCACGCATGCACACACAACACAAACAGAGCTCCTTGCTCTGGATTAAGCATGTGTAATCAGCACATGCAAGCATGTGTGGGGGCGTGTCAATGGGAAAGGAAAACCATCAAGACAAGCAAGTGAAAAATACTAAAGAGGCAGAGCCCTTGCCGAGCTTGTAGCAGCACCACGACCCCCTCGAATGGGTATATCCCTGAGCTCCTTCTGCATACAGAGCCATTCCCCCAAAACAGCCATAATCGCTAAGCCAATCCCATTGACCACCCACCAGGAGAAGGTCGATGGCCAGCCTGCATACAGCAAGCAGAAGAAGATATGAATAATGTACATCGTTGCTGTGAAGTCTAGACACTTCTTGGCTCTTTCAACCAAAAGGACCAGATAACCAGCCCTGCAACCACCACAACAGGATACAACAAAGCGGCTCATCCACTCAGAATATAATCTCCCAAAGCCCTCATTCACCGCATCATATAAGCAATAACACAGCGGCAGACATCAAAACAGGTTGGCAGAGAAGGGCTAGCGGCCCTCTTCGCATTTTTACCACATACAATTTACGGCCAAGATTGTCGGTAGATTAACCTTCTGCAATTCTGTACAGAAGCACCATAAAGACGCATTGTCGGTAGATTAACCTTCTGCAATTCTGTTCAGAAGCACCATAAAGACGCATTGTCGGTAGATGCATGGGTCCTGGGGCCCATGTCACGCAAATGTGTACATGTCATGCATCATCTTCACACGCAGTGATCAATAGTCTCAACCATAGACAAAGGTAGAGAAGAAGGGGACCGAGTTTCACAGCTTATATTATCAGAAATATGAATACAAAGTGCTTCAAAGTTCCCTGAGTCCAGCGCCCATCAGCGCAACACCAATCTCTTGTCAACTCATCAATATGACTTCCAGTGAATCAGCGCTACTCTTGCAGATAGTCTCCAAGTCATCAATGTGGTCACTACTCATCAGCGCCACCTCTGCAGGTCACATCCAACCCAGGTAAGTATCTTCCATAGCCGAACCTTGAATGAACACTCTCAGCCTCAGTCCTTCCTCCTACGCTGCATACACACTCTTCACTCATGAGGATCTACTCTGGATACTACTCATAGCTACATACTAACCCTCTATTACTAATGCTAACTCGCTGGGCAGCTATGGCTGCATCACTTCCAGCGTACAGGCTTCTTCCTCCCTCCTTCAGCGCATCTTCTACCTCCAGCGCTGTTCCTCCTGACTCAGCGCACAAGTGCACCAGCACTTCCACGCATTACAGCCAGTGGAGATCTGGCGAGGAATGAGGCAGGCAGCTCCCTTTATAGTGCTGGTCATTCCTCGCTGGGTCTGCATTGGTTCAGTTCAGTCTTCCTTTTGTCCCAGACCCTGCATTGCATGTGTCCCAGTACAGTCCCAATGAAATTCAACTGCTGCTGAGGCCTTTCGGCCTGGATTCGGACTTCAAAGTCTGGATCTGGACTGACCCCTTGACTTATACCAGAACTGGGACTGTGCCTATTGACTTTACCTTTGGACAGGCACAACTCTAAACGAACAGACACAGTTACTGCTTGAACAGACACTTTCCTTTGCACGAACAGGTACACTGCCTGCACGTACAGACACACTCTTACCCGGACAGACATGACATACACATCTCCTGGTGAACAGGTAAGTCBTTTGACAATGCCCTTTGCCTTAGATTTAGATGTGCCTGTTGACAGAGAAGTTGACCTTTGACCTGCYTTCACGTTTCTGAGCCCTGGCGAGATACCTTTTCACAATCCTTACAAGGCCCGTGCTGCTTTACCTTTACAAGGCCTGAGGCCTATATCGGGTAAAGGCCCTTTTAGTAGATTAACCTTCTGCAAATTGTCAGTATCAGTAAATTAACCGTCCTCTGCACAGTGACGCGTTCCATCAAGGACGCATTGCAAATTCAGAGGAGCACCAAGTCAGTTGCAGACATTCAGACAATTTGCTGAATATTAACTGCCCTCTGGACAGTGACGCGTTCCACCATTGACAGGTGCACTTGTTGTTTATGTGCCTGATTAAAAACGAATCCAGCATGGCATTCACACGTTCCCATACTCATGCAATGACAAGCAGACTTGGAGAGAGAAATCCACACCACACCAGATGAGGAGAATGCTCAGCGGAAGCTCACAAAACCAAAATTAGAATTGAAATCAATTGTCCTTCGGGGCATCTGTTAAAATTGGAACGATGCAGAGAATGAAGATTAGCATGGCCCCTGCGCAAGGATGACACGCATAAATCGAGAAAGGGTCCAAAATTTTCCCAAAAAACAAAGGAACGCTCTGTTCGAATAGATTCTTTTGAAACGAACGGTAAAAAAAAAAAAAAAAAAAGAATTGAAATTAATCAATTCTAATTAAACCGTCTATCTCAAGTTTAATCAGCAGCACCAAAATTCCCAGGATCCCAACCACGTTATCAACATCCACGAACAAACTATTTACAGAGCTTCATCAAGGGAGACTTCGTCTTCCTCCCAACCTCAAGCTCACAGCTATGGCGCAGGCCTGCAGCCAACCTATCAAGCCCATCAATCGCCACCAACCCAGCTGAACCCGACGCGTCACTCAGCAGTCCAAATTCGATGCCCACTGCAGATGAAGGGTCCGCTCAACAGGGGAGGGTAGCTCCCTGGATGTAGAAGAAGAACTCTAACTTGAAGAAGAAGGAGATGGCTGCCAGTTCGACAAACACTTGCAAGGAGGGTCTCATTGGCGACCCTGCCTATCCCCAACAGCACAGGTAAGAAGAAGCATCTTACGGCGCTCAGGGCCTGATGCCCAGCGCTGCTACCGCTGATGCTGGCTCTCCCAGCTATGGCCGCCAGTCATCACCACAAGGAAGGTGACCTGCGCTAGCAAAATAGCGCTGCACTCCCCACGCAACCTCCAGCAGCACTTCCGCGGAAAAAAAATGACGAGACAGAACACGTTTTTCGTTGCCCTCAGCACTTTTGTAGACTGCTGTTTTCCCTCACTCGACAGCCTACAGCCTATGAACGACAGCCTATAGCCTACAACCGAAGACGTAAAATTGGCAAAAGGGAAGGACAGAAACGACCTACAACTGAAGGGCAGAAACGGACAAAACAGATAGGCCCAGTGGTTCTATGACTACCCTACAGAGACTCTCACACTCAGACCTAGGGATCGAGCCCACTAAGGCTCACACATACAAAGAAAAACACAACCACGGTACAGGTCACGGGATAAGTCCCGGAGAGCTCAAAACCAGCCAAAACAGATCGAAGTAGTGTACAGCCCGCATAATACTGCAATTCATTGCACACTTCCTGAAAAAGGAGACAAAGTATCTAAGACTGAAGTCTCATATCTGTTACATGCTGAGCCTGCACACGGCCCCCATTTTGGGGGGCCGACGGTTGCTGGGGGGGGGCAGGCCGCATGCCCCTCAGACACATGCCCTGGAGGCCCGCTACCAGCCTTAGGGCGCAGGTTTCGATTTGAGGCAGCACAAAGGCCACGTTTTTGGCCTGGTACGGACATAGGCAGGCCCTGTTGGGCCAGGTCTGTTTTCGTCCAGTTGCGGACTTCCCTGCTGCATCAGCAGGGCCGAAGACCAGAGGCACACGGAGGGACACACCCGCGAGGCCCAGTGCTACTTGTAGCTGGGCCACGCCTGGGCAGACACACAGTCCGAGTACCTCACTTCTTGGGCAACACGCTACTGGAGCAGCACGACACAGTGCTGCGTTACAGGTAGAGGTGTAGGTAGAGCAAAGGAGGCGGAGGTCATACCTGCAGCGGCGGTACTTACCTGGGCGCCATAGCTGGGCTCTGCGCCAGCGACCTGCACAGGAACACCATGCAGTCAGTACACGGCGGCAGTTACCTGCAGGTGAGACAGCAAGAAGGACGACATCTTCTTCTTCTTCATCTCGCCCTCTATCTCTTCTCCCTCCTTCTTCTTCTTCTTTCAGAGAGAGAGAGAGAGAGAGAGAGATTACAGGCAGAGGTTACATCGAGCATGAGGCCCAGGATCCGATTCAACATTTTGTGGCAGACATTGATTGGACATTTGGCAGGGAGACTATTTTTGGACTTCGCTATCGCGATCTTGGCCTTCTCCCTCATCTCCATCTTCGTCTTGTCTCTGCCCCCCATCTCCTCATCCGTGGTATCTCCCTATGTGCGTGATCAAGGACGGACCTTCCGTCTATGTATGCGGTCCCTCCTCTCTCTCTCACATGTGTGGTGTATGATGGGGTGTCGCGTTGGTATCTGACAGGTCAGGTCATTTCTTTGAGTCTTTCGTTGCGCTACAGTGTGCTATTTTCATATATATCTGGATGTACATTGCTTGTTGATGTTTTGCCGACACTGCATTGTCCATTCGAGTCCTTTTCATCACTTTGCGGATCCTTGGCTCCCCATACATCGCCCAACTGAGCGTATCACATCTTTCCCGTGGGATGTCTAACAGAGTTTGTCTGACAGAGTGTTTCCTTTTCTCTATACATATGAAGGAAAACGCGGGTCTCGCGTGACGGTCCACCACGAGACCCAGTTCCCTGGTGTGGGACTCGTGGCAGGCCCAAGGGCGGACTGCGTGCCGGTTCGGTGAGGCCAGGGGGTCGAGTCGGGTTGCCTGCGGGTGGCCAGCGGGCTCTTTTTTGGGTACCTTTTTTTTTTTGCGCCGCGCGGTGGGGGGGGTTGGTGTCGGCGCAACTTTATGCACGGGCTCTTTTTTGGCTACGGTTTTGTCGGCTATGTTCAAGCAGGTAGTGAATATTTCCATGTTCTTGGGGAAGAGTCATACGATTTTGCTCATCCTATCGATGGAAGTGGCATGATGCGTTCGGCCATATTCAACCAGGTAGTGTATATTTCCATGTTCTACCCGAAGATTCATTGGATGTTGCTCATCCTATCGATGGAAGTAGCATGGCGCGAGCCGCGAGGTTGGATCGTCTCTCTCTCTCTCTCACACACAC
>BFEA01000959.1:86700-124383 GCA_003427395.1 Chara braunii | reverse complement strand
TTTGATTTCTTTCCCGAGGTTGCGGTGCCAGCATGTATCCGTATTGAAAACGAGTCTCCCTCGCAGACTGGTTCGTTTATGTTGTCAGTCTTCCCTTCCGATGGTGACGCCTACGATGACCACTCCAAGGGATTGCTAAATCGACTCCCTTCTGCATGCGATTCTGGGAGGCAACGAGACTTTCCTTAGTAGCCACGCGCTCAACCCTGTAGGAAGTGGTGTGGGGTATCCCTCCTCCTCGCCCGAGCATAAAGCTCGTATCTCAAAAGTCGTGTTGGCTCCACCACAAATACAACATGATACCCCTTGTAAAAACGGTTCATTATCGGTTGATAACAGTGACGCCTCCTAAAGCAATGAACCCTCGCTCCAAATGCTTATTGGAGAAATGAGACGTGCTTGCTACGGGCTGACTCCGGTCACCCCATCCTTCCTTACCGAAGATAACTTAGATGAAAAAAAAGTCAGAAGGGCAGTGGGAGATAAATCGTTTGGATGAGCACATAAGAAATGGGGTATTTGGCACAACAATCCTCCCGGACCCTATTAAGCAACGTCCCCGTCGCATTGAGCGTCTAAAGCAAATATCGTTTAAGCGTAGCCTCAAGGAAAAATATACAATAACTTTCTAGCATAGCTGATGTGACTAAAACTGTCGTCAAGTTATATCGACTTCAAATCTCAATCCCTCAAAATAAGTGGGCAAATGTCGGCGGTCACTTTTATTTTGTAACCAGAGTAGGAATCTATAATAGCCGAATAATCGGCTAGGCACTGACATATTACAACCTTTAATTCAATAAAGTGGATAAAGTCACTTTCCACCTGCTATAATCACTTGCAGGAAGTCATCGAAAGTCAAACTTAAGACTATATCATTCCCGGTACCTTTTAACGATATTATATCGCGTCGGGCACCCAGAATATCTTTCCACTGCCAAAACTAAACTCACAAGTGAGTTAAAATTTTAATATCGCAATCTCTTTAGCATTTCCTTGTCACCCCAACAATCATCCAAACTCGACTCCTTTACATACCCTTTTCGAACTCCTTCTCAAGTGGGGAATAATCGGACATCTCACTCTTACGGGTAACCGAAATGGTTAGCCTGATTGACCTTTTTACCTAGGCCACAGATGTACCTTATGGGTTGGGCCCCGTTAAGTCCAACCTCACAGGTCATTTATTGTCACGCACAAGCCACTCATTTTAGTCATTCGCAAAAGCAGATAGGCAGGAGTATTCATTAAGCCTTTAAAACATATAAATGAAATTCACGCCTTTTACCTATAAATCCTACTTTAATAAGTAGGGTTCTTTACTTTTTGTCACATACTTTGTCAATCTCATCCAAAAACTTTGCTCAGTGAGCAAACTCTCATTGTCTTTTCTCCAAATAAAAACTCAACGTTCTTACTTCTCAAAATTCAATAGTTGTTGACAATACCACTTTCAACCCGGACTAAAGTCAAGTGGAGGGTCTCAAAATCAGGTGGGTTTCCCTGCCGCAGACGACGCCCCCACCAGCTATTAGTCAAAACTTAGTCCTCAGAATCATGGAGATCATTGCCGCAGACTAGACCGCTTGCAACCCATAACAAGTTAAGTGAAGGGTCCTAGAATCAGGCCGGTTTCCTTGCCACAAACGACGCTTTCACCGGCTATTATGTAGCTAAGCTAAGCGGGGATGCCGATTCTAGCGGTTCTTTCCTTACCCTCTGCCGCACACAAAACCATATGTGACTCACAACCAAAAGGTCAGTCATGAGGGGTCCTAGAATCAGGCGGGTTTCCCTGCCGTAGACGTCGCCCCCACTGATAACTGGGAACCATCAGAGTGAAGTTGTCGATTCTGACGGAGGAAAAAAAAAAAAAAACGTCTTACCTTATCCTCTGCCGTACACAAAACTATGTATGACTCACAACCAAAGGCCAGTCATGAGGGGTCCCAGAATCAGGCGGGTTCCCCTGCCGCAGACGACGCCCCCACCAACAGCTGAGAACCAACAAAATGGAGATGCCGATTCTGGCGGAGGATAAAACTCTTAGTAAATTTATTTTTTCAAAAATAACCACTTAGACCGCCCTCAGGCATAACCTCTCTCTTATTTATAACTATTTATAATTTTTGGACTCTTCGAGTCTCCCATAAATATCTCACTGATAATCATGCTTTCAAGTTCTTCACTTCATCGAACCCTCTTTGGTTTAAACATTATTTATTCAAGATTTGCCACTTTTTTCTCTTCCACACCTTTAACTTTTTTTTTCTCATATGTCAATCAAAATAAAATATTGAAAAACCCACAAAGTCACGATGGTGAGAATGATAATGAGAACCAGGACGCGCATGAATCTGCAATCCGAGAGGATCATAACCCCATACCGAAATGATACCCAAAAGAGATCTAAACTATCTCAAGTTTCAAATCATGACAAATCTCAAACCATCTTCAATCAAGGTTTCAATCAAACACAAATAATCTTGTACAACATACCCTTACAGATCATAACTGATTGATATACACAAAATGATCCCAAGTGTTCTCGTGGAGGTGATTGAGCGCCAAACATAAGGACAACCTATTTATAGTAGTTTTCCACTGGTATCCTACCAAAACTGAAACAAAGCATAGAGAGTGGATAGTCAGATCCAGTACGTACGCACAATTCTAAATGACTCACTCTCGAAATCATAATTTATATATAAAGTGGATCCCATATATAATCAGAAAGTTCATAGACTCGGCCTTAATGACAATACAAAAAAGATAGTCGTTTATCAGTCTAGCAAGTGAGTCTTCCGTATTGTCATAACACTTCAAATGTCTATCTGTAAGTCGTCTGAAAGTACAAACGCGACTCTACCTCTTTCTTGTCATAGATGATAGTAACTATTGGGAGAAAAAATAATTTTTGTCTAGGGCAATTAGTCTCCTTCTTCGACTCTATCTTTCGCTCTCTTGCATTTGCGAAGGGTATGGCCGACTTTCCCACAACAACCACATACAATCTTCGACCACTGTTATCACCGTCTGCTATTATTTCGCCCTGTCCAACTTGCAGTTGATTATACCTCCTTGTCATCAGACTCCTTAGTATCAGATGTAGCGGGAGGTAAGGTCATACCAACTTCTTTGTGGCTCCCTCGCTTTTCTTTCATCTTCCTGCTTAGGACGTCAATCGTCCTTTCACAGGTATGAGTCGCGACATTCCTCGCTCGAGTCTGCACCTCGTTTCTCTCAATACATAGCTCAACTTTCTTCCCCTCACCCCATTTATGATTCCACTCGGTCACCTAGTGTCCTTCTGAAGTCCATTTTTCATACCCTCAGAGGTGCCAACTGCAAAAACACTTATCATTCTACCATGCTAACTCTTCTCACAGTCTTCCGACTCCTTTTTTTTTCTTGCTTTATGCAAAGTATGACAAAGGTGCTGATCGAAATCCTCTTGTACAAAATTCTCTCGAATTTTGTCTCATATAAGCCTTCATTCTGTCCCACGAATTAGATCTCGTTGCTCTGCATCCGAAAAGTTCATAAGGAAGACAAAGCACTTATCATATTCAGACAACTCCCAAACTTTGTGGGAAACACGTTCATGCTCAGCCAGAAACCGCCCCACTCACACATAATTGAACCGATCTATCTTCTCAAGATCGTCCTTGGTCAGTTTTTCCTCATCTAGCCGGTATGTTTCCCACATGACATTATGAAACTTACTCCAAGATGATCCCGCTCTTCAAATTAACCCACCGACTTCCTCCTTCAAGTCTGTATGGATATACTTTATAACCTCTTCTAGCATCCGCTCCTCATTCCACTTGTTGTACGATGCTATCTGCCCGAACTTATCAAAGAAGTCGAAAACACGATAGCCCCTGAAGTATTTGATCTCAACCTTGGGTAGGTTGCTTCGCTCCTATTCCTGCAGATCCAGCAGATAGGTGAGTTTCTCGACCTCAATCGTCCCTTGAAAGTTTTTCATCTTGAGCTCTCTCGACCCCATCACCTGTTGAAAAAACAACGAGTGATTTTAGATCCGAGACTCGAAAGGAGTTACGCAACTAAGTCAAATATATAATATATCCCACTAAAATTATCTCGACACTTTATCATGTGACCGCTCATGAGAACCTATTCAGAACAACGGCTACCGAAGAGAGTCTTTTAAACAAATATCCACCTAAAATAAAACACAAATATTTACTAATAAGACACTCAAAACATAACTCAGACATTAACCAATTATTACTTTTACTATCAAGGAAGGATACAACTTACATATGTTACATAGGTGGATACTCCAATCATGAATCCAAAATGTAGTACAACCTATGATAAATAGCATACACTCACAATAATAATTCACAACATGATAAGCACATATTATTTACTAGGGTTGTCGCTGAAGCGCACAGAAAACCTTAGAAAAATCAACATAAAATTAACTCAACTACCGGTCATGTGCAATAAAATAACTATCAACCATAGTGCATAAATTATATAAAGCAAACATAGGATTAACAATTAGTGAATAACATGATACGACTTCTACTCCTTCAACTTTAAGTGAAGCATATAACACAGTTAGACGGTGTAATCCTCATAAGATAACATCTTGACTCCTGAGCCATTGGGTGAAAAAAACAAGGTCCAATTGATATTTTCTTATTTTTGTTGCCTTCACATGTTGTTGCATGCATCGAAAAGCCAACACCAGGCAAGCGTGGACCGCTTGATTGGTGGGTAACAACAACAACATAGTTGAACCAACATCAGTCACATTAGGTCATAGTTGCAAAATGGTGTAGGAGCAAGCAAACAACAACATGCATACATATTTCATAATTAACATAAAAACTCCCACAAAAAATCAAAATGAAAAAAAATCATAAAAAAAATCATTCATATCGAAAAAATAATAATTTTAACGTTATTCAAATTCTAAAATTTCCAATTTCAGTTCATAAGTTTCCGTCCTAAAATGAGTTTTCCCTTCCAATAACATCTATTTGTTGAAGATGAATAAAAATCTGGACGAGTTTATGAAATGTCTTAATTAAACTTTCATTCTACTACAATCAAGGTTGTCGGAGTTCAGGACGGGCCGAACGCCCGAACCCGAACGCCCGAACGCTCCGCACCCCTTCTCGATATGTTCGGCCGTTCGGTCGAACGCGCCCTCCCCCCCCCCCCCCCCCCAAAAAAAAAAACAAAAAACAAATATATGGTATGTAGAAGAATAAAATGAACAACCTTCGCCTCAACGTTACATCAAAATTCTTTACTAAATTTGAAATAAAATCAAATGTGAAAAGTAAATAATAATAATGAAAATAAAAAAAAATAAAATGAGAATGAAATTATTGAGTGCGTGAGCACGTTTTTGACACCGCCATCTTAGAAGATTTTTTTTTTTTTTTTTTTTTTTACAAATGTTATGAAAATTTATATATGTGTATCTTACACGATAGAGAATCTACAAATAAAGTTTAAAATATATATATATTTTTTTATGCCCCAAAATAATAATAAAAAAAAAGTGAAAAGAAAGAAAAAACAAATTAGTGAGTGGGCAAGGAAGTTTTGACACCACCATCTTTGCCGATTTTTCATTTTTGTTTGGATGAACATAATGACTTCAAGATTAAGAGGGAGACACCTTACAGCACAAGTAAGTTACAAAAAACAATTCAGAAAAAAAAAAAGTAGGTGTCAAAATATTTTTTTACGGGGCCCGGACCCCTTCATGTTTGGCCCCCATACGGGGACTCGAACGCACGTTCGGGGGGCAGCTTAGGGGGCTCTGTACGTTCGGCCTGACAACCCTGACTAATATTGGATTGATCTATTTACGACTGAAACTCCTTATAACAGAATGATAGTTCAATTAAAAGATTTCATAAACTCATTTAAACTTTCGTTCGATCTTTAGCATGTAGTTCAAACAAGAAGGGATACCCCATTTTTGGAAGGTAAGTTTTGAAGTAAGACGGAAAATTTTAAAAGCGGAACAATATTTTTTAAGATGGAATAAAAAATAAAATTTAGAATGCAATTTTATTATCAAAACGTTTATTTTCCTCTTGGCATTTCACTCTCTTCCCACTCTCTTCTACTCACTAAAAGTAAGCACTCATAGATGCTCTAGTGCAAGAGTCACTCCCTTGATTTTCTCTCGTCATCATTGTCTTTTATTTTCCTCCGCCTCTTAGACCTTGTTTTTCGTCAATACTTCTCCTTTAACTTTTATGTGCTACGCATCCATCACTTTCTCGTTAGCCACTGAACTCAGTTCCAAACACTTGTCAACCTTGCAACCGTACTCATTCAACACAAGGTAAGTTCGATTCCACTGTATTCCCCTCCTTTTTCTTTATATCTCCGCCGAATGCTTTAAATATTATTTGCAACCATGCTTACATCCATACCAATGTCTACAAATACTTGACTTTAAAAAAAGGCACGAACCAACCAAGTGCGAGGGAGCAAACCCGACTATACGGAGGGGGTAGCGCAATTACAACAAAGGAGGACCACGACCATGATGCAACAACAGCCGTGAAGATGACTCAAACACAACTTTTTATGAGACAACAGATACAACTAAGACGACGCTCTCTCCCTCACAGTAGCAAGGTACGTTGTCGAGGCAGAACCCCTGACAAAGGTATTTTCCCTCTATTTGCAATGTCGAGCGTTGTCAAACGAATCTCGAAGCGAAGATTGATTTTCCTGCAGTGGTCTCATGTATGAATTTTGTTTAAGAGGTTTAACTTGATGAAATAAAAATACTGCCGAAGCTTATTCCGACTCGTCTGATGATTAAAAAAGTCGAAGTTCTTATGCTTAATAGGAAACATTTAATTACCCACAGATATGACGATGGATGTGGAAGATATGACCAATCACTCTTTGCATTGAATAGAGTCAGAAAGACAGACGACCGTATGAATATTGAATTTAAATTTCATCAGGTTTTAAATCATGTCGCGAAGTTGTTAGACCACAACATTCAAGGTTTAGCATGACAAAAAAGGAGGGTGGCCGCATTATATCTGCGGCCACATCGTAGGAAAACGTAGGGATCCTAACTTGTCCAGTTAAAAATATATATATATATATATATATATATATATATATATATATATATATATATATATATATATATATATATATAAGACGCCGGATAGATAGTATTCGAACAGACGACCGTATGAATATTGAATTTAAATTTCATCAGGTTTTAAATTATGTCGCGCAGTTGTTAGACCACAACATTCAAGGTTTAGCATGGCAAAAAAGGAGGGTGGCCGCATTATATCTGCGGCCACATCGTAGGAAAACGTAGGGATCCTAACTTGTCCAGTTAAATATATATATATATATATATATATATATATATATATATATATATATATAGATAAGGCGCCGGATAGATAGTATTCGAATTGCCTCGATGATTTCACTATCATGCATTGGCATTGAGGGGTAATTACATGATCAAGATTAACACAACCATTACATGTTGTCGATCAAGGCAGAAAATTTACCACGAGTAGGAAAAGAATAGATTCTTAAACATTGGCGGACAACAAGTCTTGGGAAATAATGAGGGATTTCAACTCGCGTGAAATAGCCGTCAGTTCTACCGTTCCGGGAGTTTGCAAGAAGACGTTATAATGAAATCGAGAGCAAGGAGAGAAAGATGAAGTACACCTGTAAGTCAATCGTTGGGTGTCGATGATCAACCAAATCATAATACGTGAGAACATTTTGGAGCTGTGTGACGAGGATAATTGTATTAAAGGTGGGACTTCTCGAGGACAGTCCGAGGCACGACTCAAAGATCGAACAAGAGTCATGTCAGTATGATTCCTAAATCACATCAAAGGTTCAACAAAAAATCCACGCACTACACGAGGTCAACTTCAACCACTTTTTGCGCTCATACCCCTTGCTTTAGCCACACAAACCTCAACCTTAGCGCACCCTTCCAACAATAAAGTACTCAATATCTTTGTTAAATGACCATTCAACAAAGTCCAGGTAAAAACAAAATAAAATAAGTCAAACCACATGACTAAAGCCTTTAGGTTGAACGGCAAGCGTGAATTGAAGTTGAGTCGTAAACCGGCGAGTCGGCAACCGACCTGTTATCAGTGATAACAGAAGATGATGCTTATGGGATAAAGCTGAAACTAGTCTAAATCTTAAATCAAAACGATCAAAAGGACCTGTAGTACAAGACATGTCAATACCCAAGCTAATTATCAGTGTATGGGGGATAAACCTCCATAACACATTCTCACTCAAAGCTAACTGCCAACTAAGTCTAGGTTAACCCCTAAGTCAGTGTAAAAAAAAAAGGTATATCTTTGGTAGAATCTCCTCTATACAGAGTGGATTGTCAGAATCGCCACTTATCAAAATAAAATATATCTCCTCTAAACTAAGAAAATTTCGAGAGCGTTTCCTATTGGAAAAATGTCTTTTAAAAATTTATACTAGCTCGAATACAGAAACTAAAATAACCCTTAACTCTAGAAAATTAATATTTGTCTAATTCCTTGAATTAGTAAAAATTTGGGCAACATCTTCTTTAGAAAAATGGACTTCCCAGATTTGTATTAACTCAGATACAAACTTCAACATAAGACTTGAGTTCTATCAAGACAAAATTTAACTAACTACTTAGATTTGTATAAATTTCGACAGCGCTTCCCGTAGAGAAAGTGACTTTACAAAATTTATACAAGGCTAAGTTCAAAAATATAGAAACGACTCCCTTTAGAAGGTGTATTTTTTTATAACTCCCTGAATCAACAAAAAATTGGACAACACTCCCTTTAGACAATGAGACTTTCCAAACTTTTACTAAGTCATATACAAAAAACTCAGACAAATTGAACGTTGTCAAATCAAAATTTGACTAACTCCTTAGGTTTGTAGAAATGTCGGCAGCGCTTCCCGTAGAGAAAGTAACTTACCAAGATGTATACAAGACCAAGTATAACAAATAATCCCAGAAAATGCAGAATTTGACATGAAGTAAAAAAAGTTAGCTAAGAAAATGCAGAAATTGAAACTAACTTATACAACTCTAGCACGTGACGAACATCTAAAGCAATTACATATCAAATTGAAACTTAAACCAGGTAGTGATCTCACTTAGCCACATGCAAGGTCAAACCACAATGGTAAGTACGGTCATTAACCCAAAGTCAGCCTTGCCAAACAATAGTTCATAGTCTTTCAATGATTTATCCCTTATACCCTGTTTACATAAGGCGTGAAGCTAGACCATCCAATCTTATGAAAACTTGTCTAACTCAACCATTGAATATACACAAACAAAGGACACTACAACTTTTCTCTTCATTAGGCATATGACTAGGCCATCCAACCTAGTCGCCCTGAACTGTTTAAAATATCCAAGTTATATATAATTGTGTGCACTTAGTCTTTTGAGGTAGTTTATGACTGAATCGATTATCTTAGATCAAGGTTCAACCTGCCCCTTCTTACCACAAGTTTACTCTTAATTGCTACTCTCTTCAGTTGCTGAACATCCAATCTAATGGAAACATGTCTAACCAGCCTGTTCATAAATAAAATAATATAAAATATAAACAAGTTTATCATTTTCGTTCCAGCACGTGCGTGGCTTCAAACCAGACCTCCCAATCTTATGGGAACTTGTCCAGTCCTTTACGTGAATTCCCCTTAGAATAATCAAGAAGAAACTAATAAACATCAGAAATCTCAAATGCAAGAAGGCGACAAAGCCATCCAATCTTATGGAAACCCACTCGGTCCCTGAAAAACCAAACACAAGCAGCCCTCACAAATCAAAGCAACTAGACCACCCAGTTTTATGGGAACCTGTCTGATCCTTAAGACAACCAAAAATAAACGTAGCACTGGGTCCTCCAAACTTATGGAGACTCTTCCAACCTTTAGTTGACCCAGTCAGACGCAGACAATACCACATTTATCCCACCTTTCCCCCTAATCCAACATCTTTTCACAATCTGCTTTCGGTCAATACAACAAAACCGAAACTGAAATTACACAAATTACTTAAACCACCACTACCCCCGCCGTCTTAAATTAGGGGGAACCGATAGCACATGTCCATGAGGGCTACCGGTAGCACCGTGGAAGGAACTAGCGGAGTGGCAAAAGTCGAATTACCCCCGTGATTTATTTCGCGGTTTATTTATTTATTTATTTTTAATATTTTTTCTGTAAAGATCACGACAAAATCTACGAATTATCCAATTTTCAGAGTCGTTGGATCATTTTTCTGATCGTAAAAAATCACGAAAGTTGTGTTACGTTTCCCATTGGCCCTTACCTGATAGAGTAGCAAAAATGGAAAATGTGACGAAACGATGCGGCATTTACTTCATCGTCTAATTTTTTTTTCCATTTTCTGATATTTTTTCTGGAAAAATCACGACCTAATCTACATGATATCAAATTTTTATTTTTTTTTGCTAATGGTTCTGAGCGGGAAAAATCGCCAAAGTTCGCGATTGGAAATTTTTGAATCGGACTCGCCTGCGCCTGCTGGACGCCGCCCCCCCTAAGAACTCGGTCCGTAAGGCCAGGAAAGTCCATTTTAGGCCGGCGGGGGTAGTGGTGGTTTAAGTGTGAGTCATGTCCTGAAAGTCAAACTGAGTGTCAAAGTAAGGATACAAACAATATACTAAATCAATGTGTAACAAGGAATACATATATGGGTTATAATTGGGTTTATAGAAAGATGATGAAGCTTTACCTCTCAGTTCCTTGCCTCCAAAACTCCTCATGAGTTCCGACAGAGCTCCCTCAATTGGTGGGTAGACTCCCCACAGAATCTTGTTGCGGTCCTATGGGTTGCAATCCCGCCTGTCACCTTCCTCTCTTAACAAGATTAAACTTGGAATAAGAAGGAGAGAGTGAGGGGTTTCTGACTCTCGAGATACAAGAGAAGGACAACTCAACTCTCAGGAGAGGACCTTGTTCTTTTCCATCGTCTATGGGCCCTGCAATAATGGTCAGGATGCACAATAGCCTGGCTAAACTGAAGTCAAATCCGCATATTGTTGACTCTCTGTCTCCTCTCCAAATCCCAACAACAACTCCCTTTCAACAACTCAGTTTCTCCGCCGTGCTTCGTGGCTCGAGATGCGCTAGTCACGGTGTCGAGCGCATTGGTTCGGTACCGCACTGGGCAGCGCGGGACCCTCTCGGCCGCGTCACGCAGGAGTTGGTCTATATCCTCGTCGCAAATATATATGATGGAGCTTCCGCAAGCTGTTCTGCCCGAGTGTGCCAGCCATACATCTCGCAAGCCCCTACGACAGGATAGGGCCTACGTGAGATACGACTTACCTCCACCTCACGGGAGTTGTCACCTCCCTTCGGTGGGCGTATCCCCGCCGAGTTACCAGTCCACCGTACGAAAGTTGATCAGTTATAATCGCAAAGGTGCACCAGCCGAGGGCGTTTCTCGTTCGCTATAGCATAGGGGGTACACGCGGTATTACACCTCTATCGAACCCGTACGCGAACCGACATCTTGGGGGGTTGAGGTCCCAAGCGCGACTCGTCGTCGGTCGACCAGGACACATCCCACACGCCACGCGCGCACAACTATAAAGGACAAAAAAATAAAACCCACATATAATTACACACATATACAAAACGATGTTGGACAAACAACACGACAACACTCTTAGTCCCTTAGCGATTGCCCCATAACTTTCCGATGTGGAAATCGGATAGGCGTCACGCGCGAGACTTAGTATAAAACCGCTCGGACGCAGGGCTAACTCATATCGACTCGCAATGCAAGCATACGCAAGCGGTCACAGTGATGACGTACTACATAGTACCCATACTCATGCGATCCTCGTTAGTCTCGAGGGTCGCATTCGACACTCAAGTGTCGGCTGACACGCGCCTTGGGGGTTAATCTCTCGACTCTGGACAACCGCCAAGTGCGGTTGAAGACCACACCCTCTTCTGCATCCTACAGAGAGTGGGCGGTACACAGGTTCATACCTGTGGTGGCAATCGTCTCTTATGGCCCTAGAGACCAACTCCATCATCTAGGGCCTAGGGATAAGTCAAGGAGTTTGACTTTAACGGTTGCCACAGACTATAACGTCCAACTATAAAATTTTAAAAAGCAAAGGATAAAAAATGATCTCCCTTTTCTCTCAAAAACATAATCTGTTTAACCCTTACGCACGATAACAGTAAGTCGCGCGAAACACTCGAGATATTGGACGATCACTTCTCACAGTCACAGTGTGACTCCTCTCAACCATATATATATATATATATATGTGAATGCAGGCAGTCAAATCCAAAGTACGAATCGCCAAACATACCTGCAATCACATCAAAGATTCAACCAAAAAGCCATGCACTACACGGCACTACACGGGGTCAACTTCAACCATTCTTTGCGTTCATACTCCTTGCTTTAGCCAAACAAACCTAAAATACTCAGTACCTTTGTTAAATGACCATTCAATAAAGACGGGGTGAAAACGCAATGAAACAATTCAAACCACAGGGCTAAAGCCTTTAGATTGAGCGACATGAGTGAATCGGAGTTGAATCGTAAACCGACGAATCGGCAACCGACCTGTTATCAGTGATAACAGAAGATGATCCTCGTAGGATCAAGCTGAATCTAGCCCAAATCCTTAATCAATCGATCAAGAAGACTTGTAACACAAGACATATCAATCCTCAAACTAAAATCTTAAGTGTATGGAAAATACAACTCCATAACACATTCTCACCCAAGATCCTTCTACACGCTCAGCCTAGGTCTACCTCTAAACAAGTGCCCAAAGAAAGGTAGACCCTGACAGAGTCTCTTCTTTATAGAGTGGATTGCAAGAATCCTCACCTGCCAAAATATAATATAATTCCTTTAAACTAAGAAAATTTCGGCAGCGCTTCCCGTATGAAAAGTGTCTTCTCAGAATTTATAATAACTCAACTTGCTCAAAGAAAGGTAGATCCTGACAAAGTCTCTTCTATATAGAGTGGATTGCAAGAATCGCCACCTGCCAAAATATAATATACCTCCTTTAAACTAAGAAAATTTCGGTAGCGCTTCCCGTAGGAGAAGTGTCTTCTTATAATTTATAATAACTCAAATATGAAAACAATACGATCTCTAACTATGGAAAGTCAAAATTCTGTCAAACTCCATGAATTAGTAAAAATTTGGGCAGTACTTCCTTTAGAAAGGTAGACTTCCCGGATTTATACTAAGTCAGAAAAATGAACTCAGAAATAAGACATGAGTTCAACTAAGACAAAATTTAACTAACTCCTTAGCAGCGCTTCCCATAGAGAAAGCGCTATTCAAAGATTTATATAAAGCTAAGTTCAGAATCTAAAATGACTTGGACTTCTCCAGGTCGACTTTTGTCTAACTCCTTGAATTAGCAAAAATTTGGCCAACACTCCCTTTAGAAAAGAAGGTATTCCAGATTTTTACTAAGCCAAAATGTCAGAAAAGTTAGACCCTGAAAAAGACAAAGTCTGACTAACTTCTTGGTTTTGTAGAATTTTGGCAGCGCTTCCCTAGAGAAAGTGACTTACCAAGATTTATACAAGACCAAGTATAAAAAAAGATCCCAAAAAATATAGAAATTGATCTAAGTAAGAAAACTTAGCTCAGAAAATGCAGGAATTGAAACTACCTCCTATGACTCTAGCACGTGGCGAACAACTAAAGCAACTACCTATCAAACTGAAACTCAGGCTAAGTAGTAGCCTCACTCAGTCACATGCAGGCCAAACCACAAAGGTAAATACTCTCACCATCCCAAAGTCAATTTAGCAAGCAATAGTTCATAATCTTTCAATGCTTTATCATTTTATCCCCAACTTACATAGGGCATAAAGCTAGACCACAAAAATTTATGGAGTATGTCTCGCTCAGCCTGAATATACATAAACACAGGGCACAACCACTTTTCTCTTCTTTGGGCATGTGACTAGGCCACCCTAGTCGCCCTGAATTGTTTAAGTATCCCAACTTTATATAACTGTTTGCACTTAGTATTTTGAAGCAGCATATAACTGAACCGATCATCTCCAGCTCAAGATTCAGCCTGCCCCTTCGTACCCCAATTTTATTCTTAATTAGTACTTTTTTCAGTTGGTGATAGGCTATAGTCAGACCACCAAAACTTATGGAACCCTGTCTGACTAGCCCGTTCATAAGTAATATAGTAATAAAATATGACCAAATTATAACCTTCTGGTTCCAACATGTGCGAGACGTTGGACTAAGACCACCCAAACTTATGGAACATGTCTTGATCCTCAGCCTGATTCATTTCTCTTAAAGTCAAAGTAGGAGAGGCTGAGCCACCCAAACTTATGGAACATGCTCAGACCTCCTCGTTCAGGAACTAAAGAAACTGACAACAACTCAAAGTAAACAAGGCGACCAAGTCACCCAAACTTATGGAACACGCTTGGCCCCTGAAAAAATCATTCACATTCAGCGTTCACAAGTCAGAGCAAATCAGACCACCCAAACTTATGGAACATGTCTGGTTCTCCAGGCAATTCAAAATAAACATAGCACTTGGCCTTCCCAAACTTATGGAACTGGCCCAACCTTTGGTTGACCCAGTCAAACACATGCAATACTGCCTTTCTCCCATCCTTGCCCCCCAGATGCAACCCCACAATCTGCTTTGAGTCAAACAATGAAACTGGAACTGACATTAAACATACATTCCTTTACTTGGCATGGGTTGTATCCTGAAAGTCAAATTGAAAGTTAAAGTAGGGAGACAAGCAACATACTCAGTCAAACATAACAAATGAATACGAGTAGGGGTTAGACTTGGTTTATAGAAGAAAAACAATGGTTACCTTTCAGTTCCCTGCCTCCAGAACTCCTCCCGAGTTCTGGCAGAGCTCCCACAATCGGTGGGCTGACTCCCCACAGAGTCTTGCTGCGGTCCTACGGGTTGCAATTCCGCCTGCCGCCCTCCTCTCAGAACTGGACTAGATTGAGAGTAAGAAAGACAGAAGATAAGGGGTTTCGGACGCTCGAGATACAGGAGGGGGACAACTCAACTCTCAGGAGAGGGCCTTGATACCTTCACTCGCCTGAGGGCCCCGGAATGGTAGCCAAAACGCAGGAGCTTGGTCAAACTAAAGTCAAACTGCTGATCCCAATTCTTCTGACAACCTCCCAGACCGCAGCAATAACCCTCTGCTTGTAGAGTTTGATCACCTCTCCGAGTCTCCACTCTTCTCCTCAGCCCAATAGCCGCCGCATAGCAGCCTGTAATAGTCAGCAGCAGTATGCCGCAATATGCAGCAGCCGACAGCAGCAGTTCGTGCACAGACGAAACAACAGTTCTGATTTCTACGGCTGTACCGTCCAACACCACCAGCTAGGCTTCGTTGCTGTAGCTGGGCACGCAGCGCAACGTCCCCCTTGGCAACCGAAGTAAAGCATCCAACTAGAAAACCCCGTATTGCACAACAGGCAAGGGCTTAGTGGCGGCACAGCAAAGGCTCAGGCAACCACGTAACACCGAGCGTCCTCCTTCCTCTGCTCAACCTGCGACCGAGTCTTCCCCCTAGAACTCTCCTGCCACAGGTAAACTTTCAACCACGGCTAGCCTCATGCTACTTTCATCAGTAGAATGGGCAGAGCAAAGTGAGTGTCCCGCTCGAACACACCGGCCGTCTCAGCAACTAGCGAAGCCGCAATAGTAAGCTGTTTACCAACAACACAACGCCACTCATTCTGTCTGCCACTGCCAATACTGCCTGTCCGAAGTGCACATTTTCCGCGAGAGCCCGGGAATGAACTCAGCTACCCACCGCAAGCCTCCAGTCGGACTCCCGCAGCCAAAGAGGTAAGTCTCCAACCTCGTACCGCAGATGGGCGATACTCAGGCCAGCAGGTAAGTAACCAAACCCCACTGTTCATCTGTAATCACCTCGTCTAGCAGCGTAAGGCTCACTCACGGTTGGCTGTTGATGGTGCGCTGACTCGCCTTTGCCCGCCCCTCTCTCGCGAAGCACCTGACTCATGCTCCAACCCGGTTCACATGCCTCCTCTTATGGAACCTGCAAACACAGTCTCGAGTACACCGGAAGCGTGGACGCATGCCGAGTCACCCCAAAACGAAAGAGATCGAAAGAAGTCACTTCTATCGATAAAATATTTAGACTTAATATGAGAATTTTTGCTTGGATGCGAACAGATACACTCCATATCACCCTTTCTGCTTGTTGTGTCCGTACATGAGAAGACGACTCCTTCCCTCAGATCTGGGAATACACATAACAGGTAAGCATTTTCTCTCTATTTCCCCCACAACCCCTAAGTTGTCTTCGCGCTACTTCCACAATCAGAGTGAGCCAGCTGAATGAACCTATCGTCGAAACGTGCAAAGGTACACTACTACTTCGAATTTCTTTCTGGGCGCAGCTTCTTGTTATCTTATCTTATAACCTACCCACTTATATCTAAAACTAACTTTATAATCTATTTCGCAACTATAAAAAACCCTTACTTACCACCTTCACTCACTCGATTTCATAAAGAATCGAGTGAGTTATCTCTATTTTTTCCCCTCCGACATAACTGGTTTTTGCCATCCCCCACACCATATTTCATCAACACTCCTACTAACTCCCGTGCTAATCCAATCCCGCCATTCGACTCGCCTTACCTCCAAACCCCAATTTTGACTCTTACTCCACTCGATTCCATCAAGAATCGAGTGATATCCCGATTCTTCACTCCCGCCACCGCTCCTCCCACCATAGCTCGGCGCACCCCCTATCTCATCTAACTTCTACCCTAATGACTTACCCTCAAAACTAATATACCATCAGATTCGCCCGTGGTCAAAGCCCCGAGATTGTATCTTCTCCCCCTCGATTCCGCTCAGGATCGAGGGCACTACACCTCTCTAACCGCACCTGGCTCGTTCTTCCGCCATCCTTGCTGTTGAACGCACTCGGCGCAAGTATGGATCTACGTTCATTTTCGCTTCCCTATCCTCTGTCGCCCCTGCCTGCGCCCGCTTCACTGCCTTAGCCAGCTCCGGCCTACTGTGCCCGGTAGTCGGAGACCCTCAGCGCTATACAGCGCACTACCTCGACACGACCGAGCGCACCTGCTGATCAAGGCAAACGGCCGGCCAGTGATTACAGGAGTCAGGATCCCTTAAGGAAAGTAAGCCAACTCTCCTACGGGAACAATCTGCTCAACAGTTGATGACACTGTGCGCGCCGACGCAAAGTAGGACGTTCTCCTCTTCCTCCACTGTGTTTGCTGCCTCGGCCCCCTCCCCTTGTGCAGCTTTCCGTCTGGGTTCGCTCTCATTCCCTTCTTCTCAGTGTAGGCACCCGCTATTTTTTCCTTCCTAGTGCATCCCCAACGACAGCGTGCCCCGCAGCGACCGACACCAATCCAGAGCTCCAGTATATCTGAGGGGAGCTTTGGGGGCAACCATCTGCCGGACGGTTCGTTGGGTTGTTCAGTCCTATACCCGTCGGCCGACGACCGACCGGTTCAGACTGCTATCGCCTTGGTCTTCCATCCTCTTCCCAACCAGACGGCGGGGTAGGGGAATCCTCCCAACACCCTGAATAAGCGGACCCGTTAAATGGGGCGCGCTCTCAAGGTCCTCGACTGCCGTGATGGTTTTCCCCGCGGGTTTCAGACCCAACCACGAAGCAAAAAACTAGCAATAAAACTAGGACTTAAAAAATAGAAAATAAAACAACCAAAAAAAAAAATTGTAACTAAGGCGGGGGCTGTTGTGTCGTCTCCCTTGCGCCGCACACCCCTAGCCTCGGAGGGTCGTTCCTTGCTGTCGATACTCTACGCCTGCCAAGCTCCCGCACCTACCGCGCGGAGACCTGACGTGCGTTTTATTCCCTCACACCCTCCGTTTACCAGAAGCGGCACCATTGTCGAGGCCGATTCTCCACACAAGCACGCATGTCTCGGTCAAACATATCAATCAAAAAAAAAAAAAAAAAAACCATCAATTAATCTTAATTGAATCAAAAAAATTCGGCCGACCCCTACGCCGACTTTATAATCATCAATAAACAAAAAAATCACGCGCGCCTCAAATCTGCGCGCCCGCACACTCTCTACTCTAGTCAGCCATCCAGTCAACATAAACCATAGACTCAACCGCGCCTCGCGCAGTATACTTAGACTTTAAACCAAAACTATTTTCTGTCGCTTGCAAAAACCAGGGTGGATACCCTTGTAAGGGTATTCGCACCGACAACGGCTCAGGAAACGAACTGTGGGTCAGAAACACTGTCTTCTCCCTTTCTGTAGAGCAACGGGCGGAGTGTGCGCAAATATTGGCTATGTAGTCCTCACTAAGCCCAGTAAATATCCAACCCACGACCGGACTCATGTTATTTCAATCCGCAAGATGAGCAACCCACCGATTAACAAGTCACTCTTCACCCTGTGGCTGGTCTCCTCGCTGCTCTGGCTGGTGGGATGGGCGGCACAAGACTCTGTGGGGAGTCTGCCCACCGATTGAGGGATCTCTGCCGAAACTCGTGAGGAGTTTTGGAGGCAGGGAACTGATAGGTAAGAGTGACTCTCTCTCCCTCTCACTTGCTGTAGTCTGCAACCAGTTCCATTAGTGGAGCAAGCGGCACCCCAGTCAACAACTAGCTTTGTCACCTCGCCGCTGGCTGTATTCCACTCTTACTAGCTGAACTGTCGACACACGGCTCATTCGACGGCTTGCCCTGCCCCGTTTTGTTTAAGAAAACGGGCAGCTCGTAGAGCTATAGGTAAGTCTGTAGCCCGACAACTCCCTCGTTGCCACTTCGTTTGGTGGACTGAGCGGTGCCCTGTGCAACTGCTTCTATTGATGGAATGAGCGCCTAACCCGTCCATAGGCAAGTCGGCCTTTCAACCGTTCGCTCCCCGCTCCTCAATCTTCAGAATGAACAAAGAAATAATGGATTTTCCGTTGAAGCTTGGGAAGATAGCCGTGATCGCATTCCGCCCTCGCTGTCGGTTCTATCCAGGTAAGTACTTTGACTTTCCCTCCTATCATACATGGCAAGCAGCATAAACTTTCTGCGACAATCTGGCCCGATGCCCTGTCAAACTCTCGCTGGCGGTCGATGCTCAGTTCGCTGCCATACCGAACATATCAAATCAAAACGAATCTCTTACAAAAAACGTAGACAGATTCGTCGTCAACCTATTCGCACCTAGTTTGACACTGTAACTCGACTCCCGACGATTGCTGTATAGCCAGTCATTGAGGTAAGTGTTTTCCTCGCTCCCTCTTGCATGCTGTCGAACGCATTGGTCTGACACCGCACGAGGTAGCGCGGGACCCTCCCAGCCGCGTCACGCAGGAGTTGGTTTTGTTCCTTCGTCGCAAATATACATTGAGCTTCCACAAGCCGCTCCGGCCGAGTGCGCCAGCCATACCTCTCGCGAGCCCCTACGAAAGGATAGGGCCTATGCGAGGCACGACTTACCTCAACCTTATGGGAGCTGTCACCTCCCTTCGGTGGGCGTAACCTTGCCGAGCTACCAGTCCACATTACGAAAGTTGATCAGTTGCAGGCACAGAGGTGGACCAGCCGAGGGCGTTTCTCGTTCGTTGTAGCATAGGGGGTACGCGCGGTATTACGCCTCTATCGAACCCGCACGCGAACCGACATCTTGGGGGGCTGAGGTCCCAAGCGCGACTCGTCGCCGGTCGACTAGGACGCATCCCACGCACCACGCGCACATCAATCTAAGAACATAAAAATAAAAACACACAGACATACGCGCATACATAAACAAAACGACAGAGGACAAACAACGCGACAACACTCCTAGTCCCTTAGTAGCGAACCCATAACTCTTCGATGCGGAAATCGGATAAGCGACGCGCGCGAGACTTAGTATAAAACCGCGCGGACGCAAGGCTAACTCATATCGACTCCCAATGTAAGCGTACGCAAGCGGTCGCCGTGATAACGTATTATGTAGTACCCATACTCATGCGGTCCTTGTTAATCTCGAGAGTCACATTCGACACTCAAGTGTCGGCTGACACGCGCCTTGAGGGATTGATCTCTCGACGCTGGACAACCGCCAAGTGCGGTTGAAAACCACACCCTCTTCTGCACCCTGCGGAGAGTGGTGGTACACAGGTTCATACCTGTGGTGGCAATCGTTTCTTATTGTCCTGGAGGTCAGCTCCATCATCCAGGGTCTGGAAAGAAGTCAAGGGGTTTGACTTTGATGGCTGCCACAGACTCTAACGTCCAACTATAAAAATTAAAAAGCAAAATCAATCAATAAATAAATAAAGATCCCAACCCTCATATATAAAATCAAATATCGAGATAAAATAAAAGAGGGGAAACATAAATCCATCAGGTATGCAGATCGTGCGACACATGGTTGTCATTCTCACTGTCTCCAAAGTAGGCTCATATATCAAGCTCCAAAATACTAATCTGCATAAAATACAGACACACACAATAACCACATTGTCATACACCAATGTGGTCAACTCTACTGTTCCTTGTAACTCACACCATGCCTCACACACTCAAGCCCCAGTCATAGTTCAACTTTCCATAAATCTCGTAAATTCTTTATAATGATCATTTAAAGGAAGTCCGGTTAAAACCCTAAAAGAAACATATCAATTCTCAGGGCTAAGGCAATCAAGTTGAGGTACAGGTGTAAGCAAAGTTGTGTCGTGTGCCGACGAGTCGACGATCAACCAATCGACCTGTTATCAGTTATAACAAAAAATAATCCTCGTAGGATCAAGCTGAAGCTAGTCCGGATCCTGGATCGAATGTCCAAAGAAGGCCTGTACCATAAGACAGGTCAATGTCCAAGCTAAATTGTCAATGTATGAAGATTAAATCCCCATGGCACGTTCTCACTCAAGACTTTCCTGATAGCTAAACTTAGGTCTATCTCTAAGCCAGTGCTCAAAGAAAGGTAGACCTATAGCATAATTTCCCCCATACAGAGTGGATCGCCAGAGTTGCCACCTGTCAAAATATAATCAATCTCCTCTAAACTAAGAAAATTTCGGCAGCGCTCCCCGTAGGAAAAGTGTCTTTCCATAATTTATATCAACCTGAATATCAAAACATAAATAATCTTCAACTTTTCAAAATTAAATTTTGTCTAACTCCCTGAATTAGTAAAAATTTGGGCAACATTCTCTTTAGAAAATGAGACTTCCCAGATTTTTACTAAGCTATATACAAAAAATCAGACAAGTTGAACTTTGAAAAGTCAAAAGTTGACTAACTCCTTGGTTTTGTAAAAATTTCGGCAGCGCTTTCCGTAGAGAAAGTGAATTACCAAGATTTATACAAGACCAGGTATAATAAAAGATCCCAGAAAATGCAGAAATCGACCTAAGTAAAAATAAACTTAGCTAAAAAAATGCAGGAATTGAAACTAACTCATATGGCTCTAGCACGTGGCGAACAACTAAAGCAACTACCTATCAAACTAAAACTCGGACTAAGTATAGTCTCACTCAGTCTCATGCAGACCACATCACAAAGGTAAGTACTCTCATCAACCCAATTCAACCTTACCAAACAATAGTTCGTAGTCTTTCAATGATTTGCCCCTTCATACCCAGCTTAGTTAGGGCATAAGGTCAGGCCACCCAAACTTATGGGACATGCCTAACTTAGCCAAGATATACACAAAACAGAGGGCACAACTACTTCTCTCTTCTTTGGGCATATGACTAGGTCATTCTAATCGCCCTGAACTGTTTAAATATCCCAACTTTATATACTTGTCTGCACTTAGTTTTTTGAGGTAACATATAATTAAACCGATCATCTTCAACTCAGGATTCAGTCTGCCTCTTCGTACCAAAACTTTATTCTTAATTAATACTCTCTTCAAGTTGATGATATGCTATAGTCAGACCACCCAAACTTATGGAACCCTGTCTGACTAGCCTGTTCATAGATAATATAATAATAAAGTATAGTCAAATTATAACCTTCTGGTTCCAGCATGCGCGAGGTGTTGGACCAAGACCACAAAAACTTATGAAACATGTCTTGGCCCTCAGCCTGGTTCATTTCTTTCAAAGCCAAAGCAGGAAGAGGCTGAGCCACCTAAACTTATGGAACATGCTCAGACCTCCTCCTTCAGGAACTAAAGAAACTGATAAAAAAAGACCCAAAGTAAACAAGGCGACCAAGCCACCCAAACTTATGGAACATGCTTGGTCCATGAAAAGTCAACCACATTCAGCTCTCACAAGTCAGAGCAACCAGACCACCTAAACTTATAGGACCCTGTCCAACCACGCACAATTAATGTGCCGCGTACGCAACAAACTGCGGTGGACATCGTAATCCACGTAGCAAAGGACAGTGCAACAACTATCGTCACCATGACTAAACGCTGCCTGGACACACAACATCAACAATGGCTAGAAATACAGCGGTAGCGGCAACCAAAACACAGACTACTGCAGTGCGAGCTCTTTCCAGAGTTGTACAACACCAACTGCCACAGCAATACACAGTCGGCCCGCAACCGCAGGTGTCTGAAGTAAGTAAGCACTTTCCCTATTTGAATCCCTCCGTTCTCCCTCCTTCTGCTTTCCACTTTTCAGATTCACTCTCATGTCTGTTCTTCAGCAGTTTTCATGCGGGCACCTGCTGAGCATTCCGCCAGGTACACAATAACGAGGAATTCCCTGCAAGAAGGTACGTTACTGAGAATGGCACGCCCCACTGCACTACCCGGATACATGTTCCCTCCTCCTTATTACTCCAACAGGATAGGTGGCGCATAGTCCACAAATAAGACTTTAATTTGTGTTTGGTCTCCCTGCTGCTCGGACCGTTGAGATATGTGGCACGCTTGTTAACAGACAAGCTTCTTCTCGTCTCCTAGCTACTCTGTGCTACAGATTGCACAGCGCACCGATTGAAGCAATAGCGGCCTGACTGGCCATGCAGCCATCGACACCAGGTGCAGCGTATACAAGCGCTGACTGTGTAGACTACCAACCACATCGGGTACTTGTCCTGCTCAACCTCCGTGCTGCTTCACTCTTCTCCTTTCCTCACCAACCCTTGGTGTATTTGGCCACCTGCTTGGTAGGGTTCGTGTACGGGGAACACCTGGTTAGTGGGACAAAAGATAGCGGTCGGAATACAGTAATGACAAGAGAAACCCATGAGTTGGCTCAAGGATTTCAAATGGGAGGGCGTCGAGCGCCTCCCTTGAAAAGGTGAGCTCGGTATAGTGATGGCCTCGCGACTTCGAAAACGACGAAGTCTTTAACAACCCTGGTAACTACGATGACGGGTAACAATTCACCGGCTGGCTGTCCTCCCCAGATCACTTTCCCTCCGCTTCTACTCTCAGACGTACCTAACTCTTGTCTCAACCAGCTTCATTCACTTTGTTGTCACCTCAGTCTGTCCCGTACGCCTGCGCCATTCTCACACTGCGCAGCCCATGCTTCGTAGCTCATGGAGACTAACTACTGAGGTGTTGATCTAACACTATCACCTCTACCTCTATGCATGCACTTACCTCTGTCATTCAGCCTGCCCGTTACCCCCAGTGTGTTTGGTGTCCACCTTGCCCTCCCCGCCTAGTACCGTTTGCCAACCTTCTGTTTCGTCGACAATGAATCTCCCGGGAGAATATGAAGATATACACTACTTATCATCCATACACACAGAGAGATTGAGAGAAGTTACACTCTCTATAGGGTGAGTATCCCATCGGCCAATAGGTAAGTGTCCAAGCCAGCGGCTGACTTCACGCCTCTTCGGATGAGCAAAATCCGAATGAATCTTCTGCTAAAGTTCGGGTAGGTTCATCACCGTTTTTCATCCCTCTCACCCCGGGCGCGGCTCCCTTATATTGGTCTGCTATTTCTACCCATGAACTCCAAACATTGATGATACCATGAGATTCACACCACTCGAAACCCCCTACAACATTACTCCGCTCGATCCCATCGAGGATTGAGCGAAACATATAACTCTCGCTTCCTCCATAGCCACTTCCCTGACACCTCTTACGCATCACTTTTCCTTTCTATCTTCTAAACTACTACTAACTTATCCCTGAAACTAACACTACCATTACACTCGCAGCAACAAAAAAACCCCGAAACGTGCCTTCAATCATCCGTTTTCACTAAGAAACGGGTGAGATATGTGTTTCTAACCTTTCTTCTCCTTTGCCTCCACCATCTTCCGCGCACAACATTTTCTTCCTATCTCCTACTACACTCCTCCATTCGCCGTTCCGACTTCACTATCACATTTGCCCTGTTCCAAACCCCCTGCCTACCATCCTCTCCCGCCTGATTCCATCAAGGAATGGGCGGGCTTCACAACTCTTTCACTCCCGTCATGCCTGCTCCCTCCGCCACTGCGCTCTTTCCCCTCTGCGCATGCACCCGGCGCAGAAACCCGTCCAAGTTCATTCTTCTTTTGAGCTTTCCCTTTCTTTCTTTTTGCCTGCCATAGCTAACTTCCCTCGTCCTCACCTCTGAACGCATCCTGCTGCAGTTCCCGGTTAGGTTCTTTCCAATCTTTACCTATCTGCTAACCTCGGTCTCCAACTGTGTTGAGTTGTGCGCTTGCCCAGACACCCGTACGGGTGATGGCTGATGCAGGCAGCTGGGCGGTGATCTTGGAAGTCGATCTCCACTAGGAAGTGTGTATCGACCCACCGGCCTAAAACAACCCCAACCACGTCTGGTGATGCAGCCCATACTACCTGCGCTTGGCCGTTTGGGCCGCTCTGATGCTATCTCTACCGGGGAACACAGGCCCGTTGTGAAGGCCTGCAGTGCGAGCCTAGGGGATATGGATCCCGATCGAAGTGGCAATAACAACTATACAGGGGAAGATCCCATGCGAACACCTTGCTGGGACAGCCTGCTATAGCGGCCTCACCATACTGTTCACCGGTCCGTCGGACGAGCCGCAATAGTATTGCTGCAGTTTTCCGAGTCCCCACAGCACCCCTGCCCTGCTGCGGAGCCTGTTGCTTGGGCCGTGGTGAGGCGGGTCCCATGTGGAGCACAACCTAGGCAATGCGGCCATTACCCTAGTGTCCCCACCCAGGCATAGTTCATTACCTTCCCGGCCGCGGTGGGTATGCTCACTCTCAAACCTCTTGCAACAGACCGTGGCCGGCGGACGGTGCCCTCGAGACAACCCGCACCATCCCTATGGTTGCGGCCCTACAAATTCGCTCGAAATATTCCTCCAATTCCCCCTCACTTTAGGCTATCGGCGATCTCAAAATGGGAAGCGAGGGAAGCCACAACCACGGATCCCACCGATCTCACACACGTTGACCTCTTCGGCCCGTGTTTCAAAATCAGCGATTTCGGGGAACTTAGCCAACTTCAAAAACATGCCGGCATCCAAGCAACCCAGCCGAAAGAGGCACACACTCAAGGTCCTTGACTGCCGTGACGTCCATCCGTGCCCGACAGTACCGTATCAGAGCCAGGAGTGTCGGTCTCGGCGTTAGCCTCGGAACCGATCACCGAGTCCAGACACCGAGTAACGGAAGGAACAATAATAATAATAAAAATACCGTGACCAATGTGTAAAAATAAATGCGAGGAAACAAAAATTTTAAGGGACGAGGGGCCACGCGTTCCTTTGGCCTACACTTGCCGCGCACACCCTGGCCACGTGGTGTTGCATCCTGCCGTCGACGCACTTCACACGCCGCTTATCCGGGCAGAACTCAACTCTCTCCCGCAAGTACGCCGTTGCTCCGGACGAGGCTGTACCGACGCGACTTGCGAGAAGCACGCCAAATACCCTTGTAAGGGTATTTGGTACGACAGTCTTCCCGGACATTATTAAGCGACGTCCCCGTCGCAACGGATGCTTAAACCAAATACCACTAAAACATAGTCTTCAGAGAAAGGTGTATGATAACCTCCTCGAGTCCTTAACTTCGTTTAAGAAACAATCATTTAGTTGTATCCACCCCAAGCCAAACTCATCGGTAAAAAATATCATCTAATTCCTGACCAAAATAGCAATGTACAATAGCCGAGTAATCGACTAGACACAAACACGCTGTCGGACCAAATACACTTACAAGGGTATTTGGCCATGATTTTGCAATCGACACAGCGACAACGTCGCCTACCATGACGGGGCCGGTCTGGGATGGAAAGGGTGTGCGCTTTGGCGAGACACTCGAAACAAGTTCCTCGGCCATTGAGGCCGGGGCGAATCGGTGAGAAAATTTCGAGAGTATGCGCGGGCGTTGTTAAGACGCGCGCTGAGATGGTTAGGATCGATAGTAATACCCTCCGACCGAGAAGGTCGCAGGGTTGTTTGGGTTAGTACTGTGTCGAGTAGATCGACGACACACACTGAAACTTGGCTTGATACCTGTCTACCTACCAGTACTAGGGCATCTAAAAATGTCAGTTTTTGTCTTCCTCTACTCGGCCTCCGAGTCGGGTACTCGGCACATCTACCTCTACTGGTGAGGTACCGACTTACCTACCACTTGAGTGTTTTCCCCGCCGCGACCCTGAATGTCGCGACCACAGGGAAAATACCAGCCCTTTGGGCCTTCCAATAAACTAGTAAGTACCCTTACTGGTCGCTCACACACTCAAGCCGACAAGAACTCAGGCAGGCATGCCGACCGACAAGCGTGCAAGCACGCAGACTTAGAAACGGGCTCAGGCCACTAGGCGGACTGAGAGCCACTTCAATATATACCCAAGCTGCTCCTCTCCTATCGGAAGTAGGAGCTAGCTTAGTGGGTATCGGTGCAGATTAGGAATCAGGTGACTCGGGGATCGAGTCCATCCGACCCTGAGCTAGCTCATTTTTGCAAGGAGCTCAACTTTAGCCCGCACTCCGTCGGCCAGGGCTTGAACCCGTGACCTCCGTGGTAGAGATAGTTGGAGTTAGTTGGGTGGTCGGAACCGTCTGTAGCAGGGATCCGACACTTGGCACAAGTGGGTAGTTAGTTAATAGATTTGTTTACTTATTTATTTATTTATTTTTCGTAATCAGTTAGGTTCGTTTTTTTTATTTTATTTTTCTTACTACCTTGTCTTCTCATTAACCCCGTAGTTACTTTTCACAGATTCACTTTGTGAATCTGCATTGAAAAGTCGGGTAGATTCGTTTTTACGAAATCTGCTCGACTCTGGACACAGCAACGCGCGACTTTGGTCCGCACGCTCGGGCTGAGTGCTTGACGAGCAACACAACGAGTGCATAGCGGCACGCAAACAGAGGGCGCAAAAAGGAGCAGGAGGAGGACTCTGATGGAAAGAGGAAGGAAGGATTACGCGGGGAATAGGTGAGATGGTCGTGCGGAAAGAAGAGGTGCACGAGGGGGAAAGGTAGAGGACGAAGATGAAGAAGAAGAGGAAGAAAAAGAAGAAGAAGGAGAAGAAAGAGAAGAAGAACAGAAGGGAGAGGAGGTGCGCGGAGAGGAAGAAGATGGCCGCACAGAGAAGGGTGGAACGCGTTGGGAAGGTGGTAGGAGAAGTAGTGGGAGAAACAGTGGAAAGGAGAGAAGAAAAAGAAGAAGAAGAAAAAGAAGAAGAAGAGGAGGAGGAGGAGGAAGAAGGAGAAAAGATAAAAGGGGTCGAAGTAGCTGTTTCACCTAGTCGATGCCGACAAGATCATGAGGGCGGATCCTTCATCCGCCCGGCTCGTTAGAAGGTGCGTTTGCGCCGTTGTGTCGTCCATGGTCGGATCTGGATGCGCTGCACGTCGTAACGGATTGTGTGTGTTGCGGAACGGGGAGCATCCGACTGTTGACGACGACGACTATGACGACGACGACGATAATGCGAAAGGAGAAAGATGACAGGTCGGTCTCATATCTCGCAGCCTACCTATTGATACTTCTCTACGGATCTACCACTAGAGCACGACAATATACACTACTACTACATGAGTGTGTGTGTGGGTGTGCGTTTGTTTGATTGTGCGTGCGTGTGCGATGGTGTGTGAGTTAATCGAGCGGCTGATCCTCATGACACTTTCATTGATTGGATGAGCAAAAACGAACGAATCTCAAGACAGAAATGAGAAATATACATTCCTACTCGTTAGCATGCTAGTGTAAGTGTGTGTGTAGGCTTGCTTCAGTCGCTCAGCTTATCCCCTCCTACTTCCATCAATAGGATGAGCAAAATACAACTAAGTCTACAGATGTAATATGTATATATATATATATATATATTTGACGATATATATATATATATATAGTACCTCCATTGTCTGATTGGTTACACATGTGTGTGTGTATACGTGTTTGTGTGTGTGTGAGAGTGGGTATGTGTGTGTGTGTATGCGCTCGTGTGTGCCTGTGAGAGTGTGTGTGAGTAAGAGAGAAAGAGGGTAGGTAGATCTCATAAAGAAGAGCGAGGAGGTAGAAGAATGTCACGTGCAGGGATATGGCAATTACCGTGCGACGAGAGGGAATAACATCACGGGAGAGAGGAGATCGTGGAAAAGGTCGAGAAAGGAGAGGGATGAAAGATAGAGTAGGAAGGAAGAAGAAAAAAACGAAGAAGAAGAAGAAGAAGAAGAAGAAGAAGAAGAAGAAGCGGAAGCAGCAGACAGTCGTAGCCGAGCTGCACTGCTGTGTGTTGGATGGGGCGAGTGATGGTCCTTGGTACACGTGGCATCTGTGTGGGGGATCAAAGTTGTGAGTGATACGGGAGACATACCTGGTGCTTGAGGTGAACGATATTGGCCGAGATTTGCTCGTACTTCGGGGAGCTGTTGACATCATTAGTGACATTGTAGATAGGCTAGATAGGATCTGCCATCTGTAGTCTGGGCGCTGAGCGCCAGATAGGATATCAACATTGGTTCTTCGTTGATGATGATGATGAGACTATTCCAGCTGTGTTAATTATGAGTTTTTGCTGTACTTTTATTGGTGAAACTCGTGATGCAATTCTGCTGTTGGTTCGAGGTCATGACTATCTGGTCTTGTGTATATGATACTGTTTGATTGTTGAAGTTCGCTATTTGTCATCTTTCTTGCATATTATTATTATTATTATTATTATTATTATTATTATTAGGTGCAGGGTGGTTCTGGGTGCAAGTGACATCTGTGTGTTGGGGAACGAAGTTGTGAGTGAGGCGAGAGACATACCTGGCGGTGGAAGCGTGCGACATTGGTCGCAATATGCTCGTACTTCAGGAAAGTTGTTGTCGTCATCATTCGACATTGTAGTCTAGGCTAGATAGGATCTGCCATCTGTAGTCTGGGCGTTGAGCGCCAGATAGGATACCAACATTGGTTTTTCGTTGATGATGATAAGACTATTCCAGCATTGTCAATTATGAGCTTTTGGTGGACTCTTATTTCGTGAAACTGTGTTGCAATTCTGCTTTTGGTTCGAGGTCACAACTATCTGGTCTTGTGTACATGATGCTGTTTGGTTTCTGAAGTTCGCTATCGCTATTTTTTTTTTACTTGCAATTATTATTATTATTATTATTATTATTATTATTATTATTACAATTATTATTGCAATCAGACTCGTCTTCATTCACACTTTTCATGCATGCAAACAGTAGCGCAACAAACTGGTGACACGCGCCCACTCGAAACTTAGAAATATGGAAACCCAGATACGAGTTCACTTTCAATGACTACGGCGACTCAGCGCCCAAACAACTCTATGTTCGCATACACCCGATCGCCCTGGATACCCCACACGCGATACTCTGCACTATCACAACACACACACACACTACACACTAACTCTAGCTATGGCGGCTATGGCCGCAACTACCCTATCGCTATGCTACGCTCCTTCTCTCTCGCCCACTTCGGCTCTGGGCTCACTGCAGACCTCCTTGCACAGGTCGCTGTGGCAGCGCTTCCGTATGGCTCACACGGGATTGAATGAATGACTGGGCGCTACCTCTTGATTTATACTTCTGTAACTTGTTGGTCTGCCTCTTTCCCATACCCATGGTGACCACAGTCCCATACGGTACTTGCTTGACTAGACGTGGACTGACTGGGATGCACCGCTGACTCAACACAATCACACTACGACATACACAGATACTGTGACTGTCACTCAGATACAGAACACTCAGTGATACGGACACTGTGACACAACCACACAGTGCACAGTCACACAGTCATAGTGACACACATGCACACAGTCACACTGTGACATACGTGGTGACACGGACTGTGACAGATACACACACAGTCACACGGTGGCAGTGCCCCCACCAGTGACAAATCACACAGTGACACAGATGGCGACGAAAAAACCAATGACACAGACACACAGTCATACGGTGACAGTCACACTGTGACATACACAGTTACACACACTGTGACATCCAAAGTGACAACGCACATAGACACAGTGATACACACACAGTGACACTTACACACGGAAACACAGAAACACAGAAACACAGACACACAACCACTGTGGCATACACAGAGACACACAGTGCACTGTGACACGCACACGTAGTGAGACATACACACAGACATGGTAAGATTGTGGCACACATATAGTGCGCAGTAACATACGATGAATACACAGGTACGCAGTCATACGGATGTACGGTGACACAGTCACAGTGCACAGTGACACAACATACATAGATATACGGTGATACACAAACGTACTACACAGATACACAGTGGAAACATGCACAGCCACTGTGACACAGACACGCACTCCACTACACCTATTACTACGCTATGACTACGCTCTTCGTCCACGCCCACTGCACTTTCCGGGCTCCTGCAGACCACCGTAGCACATGCCGCTGTAGCAGCGTTTCCGCATGACTTACGAAGGAATGAATGAATGGTTTGGCGCTGCATCTTGATTTATACTTCTGCTTGGTACAGAGCTGCCCTTTCCATCGACCGTGAGTGTCCACAGTTCCATACAGTACTTGCTTGACTGGACCCGGACTGACTAAGACTGTACCGCTGACTGCATGGGGATGTACCGACGACTCAGTGCAATCGCACTGCTAACCTACTGGGTTAGCCTTACCACTACCATGTTGTACTCTCCAGGCATCTGCAGACCACCATTGCACAAGCCACTGTAGCAGCGCTTCCGCATGACTTACGCATGAATAAATGAATGGTTTGGCGCCACATCTTGATTTATACTTCTGTTTGGTATTGGCTTGCAAACTGACAACAACCGACTCCGGAGATACAGAGTCACGACAACAACCATGCAGTGTGATGTACACAGTGACAGACACATCAACACACAGTGTACAGTCACATGCACTGTACACGGTCCACAGTGAAACGTACACACTGACATAGGGAAACGTACAGTGCACAGTGACACAGTGAAACACAATGCACAGACACACAGACACTTCGACACTGACACAAACACACATTGACACTCAGATACACATTGCGCAGTCACATACACAGTGCACAATGACACATGGTGCACAGTGAAACACAGATGCAAGTGGCACACACGGCCAGATGATTGTGACACAGGCAGATACAGTGACACAAACACATAAGTGGCACTGGTACGCAATGATATAGACTTAGTGAAACTGTGACAGGTACACAGTGCATAGTGACACCCAACATACGGTAATACGCAGACACGGTCACATTGTGACAAACATACACAGACACTGTGACAAACACAAACAGATGATGTGACAAACACATACGAATGTTGTGACAAACACAAACAGATGGGGTGGTACACAGACATTGTACACAGTGACACTAAGACACAGGGTTTCTTCTAAGGGAATAAACTAGCCGTGTGGTAAGAGGGGCGAGGCTCCGAGAAACCTGCCTTACCACTATAGTAACTAAGATTAGTGTGGTAAGAGGGGCGAGGTTCCGAGAAGTCTGCCTTACTACTATATAGTAACTAAGATTAGTGTGGTAAGAAGAGCGAGGCTCCGAAAGCCTGCCTTACCACTATAGTAACTGAGATTAGTATGGTAAGAGGAGCGAGGCTCCGAGAAGCCTGCCTTACCACTATAGTAACTAAGATTAGTGTGGTAAGAGGAGCGAGGCTCCGAGAAGCCTGCCTTACCACTATAGTAACTAAGATTAGTDTGGTAAGAGGAGCGAGGCTCCGAGAAGCCTGCCTTACCACTATAGTAACTAAGATTAGTGTGGTAAGAGGAGCGAGGCTCCGAGAAGCCTGCCTTACCACTATAGTAACTAAGATTAGTATGGTAAGAGGAGCGAGGCTCTGAGAAGCCTGCCTTACCACTGTAATAACAAAGAACAATGGTAGCATGAGGAGCGAGGCTCCGAGAAACCTGCCTTATTACCTCCTGACCTTGATCTAATGAAGGACAGTGAATATGAACAACAAGGCCCTCGAGGCCTGCCCTATCTCAAACAGACGCCAGTGAGGATGGATAGATACCGAGTGGTCTACCTTACTTTTACTAATCTTCTCGATAGACAGGGAACAGTGAAAACCCTGAAAAGAGATTAATCCATTATTAACAGACCACTTTCTGATTCTACTGAGGTAGAGGTAGAAGGAATGTGACCCCGTGTGACATGTCCTGCTACCTTAACCTATCGATTGATGTCAATCTTATGATTCTACTCCATATGAGATGGATAATATTTTGTCTATGTATGTCTGAAGGGGGAAGTTTTGACGACGTTAGCTCTATACTTCTCTTCCTTCAGACGACCTATCCCTAAAAGTCGATCTGATAAGAGGTTAGGGAGGCTACCTACAAGGAGTTATATCTATGTAGTATTATTCTCAACTAGAATGAAGTTCGCTATATTGAACTTCAAATGAGATCATGTCGATGGCAAAGAGGTGTTGAAACAGTGTTGGCCTGTGTGTGATTGCAGGTCATCCTGATGAAGAAGACTCATTATGAGTCTATACAAGACTACATGCTGTTGCCTTATGGTAACAGGTTGGTTAGCCAACTCAATCCTTACTCACCCTCAACACCCACACTTTGCATCGACCTTTGCACTAAAGGCATTTCTGTTTTTTCGGGTCATTGTCTAAAGGGTCTGTGCTTGGTCAAAAAGGGTCCTTGAAATGGCTGAAGTCAGATTTGGATGAATGACTACGTTGAAAAAGGGATGTCCTACTGAAAGGTTGAAAGTGTAAGTGTAATGTGAGTGGAAGTGAATAAATGGTTGACTCTGTTAGAATTGTGTAATGCATTTGATTCTGTTTGCAGGTCAGTAAAACGACCAGCCACATGCTATTCACGACAACCCATTGAGAAACTTATGCTATCATGGGCCTTGATCCAGATGTTCCATCAGTGCGCGATTGGTTTGAGTATCCAGCCTTGCGCCTTTCCCTGATTGTTAGGAAGATTATGATTATTGCTAAGGCGACAAACCTTGTTTTTTTCATTATCATTTCATCTGTACATGTTTAAAATGTCAATGACCTATGTTTTCCCTTGATGAATTCAGACTGTTTATGTGAATGTGTTATGTGCATGTCACATCTCCTTGCCTAATTACTCAACCTTATTTCATTGCATGTATATCTATGATATGACAAAGGTTTTCCATAAAGAGATATGCTGAATTGACTTAACCACTAGATAGGATATGGTATATGTCTTACGAGCGACCCCTGATAATTCAAGTATTGAGGGGATTGTGTTCCGAAAAGGGCTAGGTTGTAAGTCATATCTATAGAAACTAGTTATAGGCAAAGCGTAGTATGCGCGAACGTTCGTCGGTCAAGTCGACCTGATTTGTAAGTCGGTTCGGGAGATCAGCGCGCCGATGCCCGACGCGTATACGGGTCAGTCTTAGGCGTTCAACCTCGCGTATGCCTATGCTACGGTGATCGAGCAAACGTCCTCGACTGACTTACCTCTGCGATTGCATGTAAAAGTCTTCGCACGTGGGTCAGTAGCTCAACAGGGATACACCCACCTAAGGGATGGTGACAGCTCCCGCAGGTGGAGGTGAGTTGTAACACGCAGGGTCTCTGCCCTGTCGCAGGGAGCCGCGAGAGGTATAGCTGGCGCGCACGGTCGGAGTTGGTCTTACCTGAAACACTTCTAAAACTCCTGTGTGATACGACCGTGAGGTCCAACACCATAAAAATTACTTTACATCTAGGTGTGGGACCGCCTCGCCCGACAACGTTCTCCACATGAGAGAACTATTATTACCATCATACTTGCTCGGGTGAGGCTCCCACTCTCGTGGATTTCACCGCATTCCTTTATGACCGCCATGACACTCTCCATGATGCGACCGATGCCTTAGATCGGGTCACACAGACGCCATGGTGCCGGTCCTCCACACCAGCAGACCTTGAGCGTCACATCAAAGTGTTTTATGACGGTCGCCTCATTTGCGATGAGGCACTCCTACCTGAGGTCCTTCTGACCAACAGGTCTGTACTCAGTCTTTTGACTGACTACCACATCGAGCTCTGGCGACAGAGCTTTGCCTCCTCAGAGCAGGCCTACGGACTGCTCGACAGTACGAGAAGATGCGGAGTCGCTTCTCGGACACCACCATCTTCTTCGTGATTCACTGCCGCCACGACCCAGTCACGCGGTGCTACTCGCAGTCGATACTTTTTCGCCGGCCGCTTTCAATGACCAGCTCGACCTGGAGCACCATTCTCTCGGCACTGCAGTTCTCTCGAGTATGGCGAGGACGCCTCAACCGAGTTCGACCCTACCCTTGGGGACGCCCCCGAGGATATCGAGCTTCGGGACGTTATTCAGTACCACTTGGATGATGACACTGTCCCTGTGGCTCAGCGCTTACAGATGACCATGTCTACCATGGGGCGTGCATGCAGTCGGGTTGCTCAGGCTGGCGCCCGCACGTTCGCAGTTCCACAGATAGACCTCTCGCAAGGTTTCGTCCTTCCTCGTGGAGCTTTATCCCCTGAGGAGCGCGCCGCCCTCGAGGCCCGTCGTGGTTGCCTTCGTTGCCGCCAGGATGGATACACCTCGTCACGGTGTTCATACCATGCCACCCTCGATCGAGACTATGCTGACATTTCTCGTCAACGCCGATCTTAGTCCCCCCCCGGCCTCGCCCGACCGGCCCCATCCAGCTAGCTACGGTGCAGTGTACCGCTGAGGCCTCGCACGTAGCCGACTTCCTGACCACCGAGTCGCTGTTTGCCTCTTTGGCTGCCCCACCGTTTGTCGACGTACCGTCTTCCCCACCGTTTGTCGACGTACCGTCTTCCCCACCGCAGACTGCCGCATCTAGTCCTTCCACTCCAAGACTTTCGACGCGTCGCGCCATGCGCACAACTCGTTGTAGTGCTCAACTGGCGGCTCGCGATGGCGTTGTATCATCTCTCCTGGATTTAAGCATTCTTCAGGCGCATCAGGAGCGACTCACGAGACACACGAACGTCCTGCGTCGTTTTCTCACTCTGCTCTCTGACCCTGATCGCACTGTCCCTATCATTCATATCCGCTTGGGGACATCTATGAGAGCATATCGTGGCTTATGGGACCCCGCCTCACAGGGAGATTTCATTCACCCTCACGTGGTTGAGGAAGCTCGTCTAGCTACCTTCGGGTCCCGCTCTGAGTCTTTTATCTCAGTTACCCTCGGAGATAACAAAACGCGGCGCTTCTTCGATTAGACAGTCCCCGACCTCCACTTTTTCCTCACCATACATCCACCGCATAGTACCCAGACGCCTCGACGCTACCATTCCTTCACATACTTAGACGTGCTGGAGACTGGGTACGACTTTATCCTTGGCAATCCCTGGTCTTGCCGGTTCCGTGGCACATAGGCCGAATGGGCGACCGAGACACTCGTTCTCAAAATGAAGTGTGGTCAGACCCATCGAGTTCCCTTCATTGGAACCACGCGTGACACCTCTCCTGACCTACCTTCCCAGGACCTTCGTTCCTCAGGGTCCCACCCCTACATTACCTTCAGTTCTCCTCGTCAGTTTGCTCACTTCATACGACAGGAGAACGTCACGTTATACTTAGTGAATGTCATGAATCTTCTTCGCTGTGATCCATTCTGTCCCGAGGTTGAGCTCATCTCACTGGAGCCCAATCCCCCTGACCCTTCCTCCACCTTTGCGGCTCCCATCTCTACATCAACCCCTCACCCTTCGGGTACCTCCTCGACATCCCAGGTCCCTACGCCGTTCACTTCTGAGTTCACTCACACGTCTTGTGCCGACGCAAACGTTGAGGAACTCTTACAGTTCATGACCGACTTAGAGTCCGCGGTTCACGATTTGATTCGAGAGTACCATGACGTTTTCCCCCCTTATTTCTCATACAGCGGGATCCCTCCAATGTGCGGTGTTGAGCATTCTATCCAGCTCGTGCCTGTCTATCATGTCCACCATCAAGCACCCTACGGACTCTCGATTCCAGAGGCGACGAAACTCAAGCGTCAACTTAAGGAACTCCTTCGACTGGGTTTCATTAAACCCAGTAACTCCCCTTGGGGTGCACCCGTCCTCTTTCCTCACATTGCGGATGAAACTCTTCACCTCTGCATTGATTACCGCGGCCTTAACTCTTACACGGTTAAGAACAACTATCCCATGTCTCGCGCGGATGAGCTGTTTGACCGTTTGGCAGACGAACTCTTCTTCACGAAGATTGATCTTCGTAGCTGTTACCACCAGACTCACGTGGCTACAGAGGACCAACCGAAGACTGTCTTCCGATCGTGCTTCGGCCACTACGAGTTCACGGTGATGCCAATCGGCCTCACCAATGCACCCGCCACCTTCCAGACGGCGATGAACGACATATTTAGGGACATCCTTGAAGAATACGTTCTCGTATACGTACACGACATTTTGGTCTACAGTCGTACCTTAGAAGACCATCTCAGACACCTCCGTGATGTCCTACAACGCTTACGCAAGCATGACTTTTATGCCAAACTCAGTAAGTGTCGCTTTTCCCAACGCAAAGTGGACTTCCTAGGACACCATCTGTCTGACCAGGGTCTCCACGTGGACGATGCGAAGATTACTGCTATTGTGGAGTGAGCCGTCCCCACATCTGCCAGCAGCTTCGTAGTTTCCTGCGCCTCAGTAGTTAGTATAGTAATTTCATCCAGGGATACGCTAGGTATTCCTACATCCTTACCTCCACCCTCCTCCAGAAGAACGCGCCGTGGTTTTGGACACCCATCTGCGAGGACGTCTTTCACACCCTCAAGAAAGCGGTGACTTGTGCGCTGGTTCTTTGCCTCCCCGATTTTGACTGCCCCTTCATCGTTACCACTTATGCGTCAGATTTTGCAGGAGGAGCTGTACTTTCTCAGATGTTCTCAGCTCCTCCTGATTCACCTGATCCCCATGTTCCTCCCCCCCTCCCCGCCCTCCTGCTGACACTGCTTCTCGGCCGACGCCTATCCTCCCACCACTTCCCTCCACTGACAGTCCTCCCGTTACTTACTCCCCGGCCATCGCGGAGTCAAGCGCATCGGCCCTCGCGTGAACGAGGGCCTTCCCGGCCATGTCACGCATGAGTTTACCTAAAAACACTGCTTTCAGAGACAACTCAGGAAACGACGCATAAGATCCCGCATGTCGTCGAAACGGGTGCGGTCGCGTCATCCCCTCGCCTCTCTGGCCGGGTGCG
>BFEA01000959.1:39726-52847 GCA_003427395.1 Chara braunii | reverse complement strand
TATGGGCCGCAAGATTTCAAGATCTTGCAGCCACAATCATCTGTCCAAAACGAAGTGGGAGTCTTTGTGCTCCCACACAGTCTCCAAGACGAAGTGGGAGCCTTTGTGCTCCCACACAGTCTGCAAAGACTAATTTTTTTTATTTTTTTTTTTTTTTATTATTACTCCGGCTTTGCCAACGGTCACGTCCCATCGTGGCCTGCTATGGCACATCGAGGTACAGACCCGGGTTCAAATCCCTACCTGGATTTTGGACCATTTCTCGATTTATGCGTGTCATCCTTGCGCAAGGGTCAAGTTGCAGTCAGGCGGCCGTTCCCGCTGGGTGGCTGTAGGCAGGGTGGCTGGCTGATTGCTGCCCGACTGGCTACAGGCTGGTTGCTGGCCGGCTGGCTGCACGCTGGGTGGTTGCAGGCTGGGTGGCTGGTTGGCCAGCCCTAGGCTTGCCGCACCCTGCGGCTACCGTGCCATCCATTTCAGCCCTTGGTGCGGACGCCCGTGGTCCTAAAAAATAAAAATAATAAATAACTTCCTACTCACCTCTCGTCGCGGCCTCCGGTAAGGTCGCCACTTTGAACGCACTTAGGCCCTGAATCGTGCGGCCTACCTCCACGCGCCACCTTCTTAGGTAGGGTAGGTATAATCCTAATAGTCCCTCGGCCAAACTATTCCATAGCTCCGTGAGATGTCGTGATTAGTGGTCACACCACTGATTACCACTATTTCAGTCGGACGTCAGCGACGTCTAGCTTAAAAAAAAGAAAAAATTTAAGCCTACCGGTCAATGCGGTCATAGGTCTGTCTGAACAACTTTGGCAACGTAAGTCTCGTCAAGTCCTTCAATTCCACGAAAAAGTCGGATAGCGTTCGACGTTGAAAAACCTCGGCAAATACCCTTGTCAGGGTATTTGCCCCGACAACGGAGGATAGGACTGTCTAGGCTCGTGTTGGGGATTGCTCGATTGCTTTCTATTCCCGTCAGCTATTGTCTGACGAGATAAACTACATTGCCGATGAACGTAAGGTTCTCGCAATAGTTTATGCTACCTGGCAGTGGTGTCATTATGTACATGGGGCGCCCTTCACGGCGCACACGGACAACTAAGTTTTCCAGGCTTTCCTCACGAAGCCCAAACTTTCCCCTCGACAGACACACTGGTGGCGTGATTTATCTAAGTTCAGTTTGAACACTCAGCCCATCAAGGGTGAAATGAACCTCGTCGTCGATGTTTTGTCCCACCGTCCTGATCACAATCAGAAACCCATCCATCTTGCTACCATCTCCATCACCATTATTGATCAGTCGGTGATCGACGTATATCGCACTCTGTACCGTTACTGCCCCGATTATCGCGTCATCCATGCGACTTCGTGGAGTGGGAAAACCGTTCCTTGATACTCCCTCGGGGAGAATGGTCTTGTGTACTGGTATGGCAAATTTGGTTATCTAGAACCACGCTGTCGGGGCAGATATCCTGAGAAGGGTATCTGCCCGTGTTTTTCAACGTCGGACGTTGTCTGACCTTTTCGCTAAGTTGGAGGACTTTATGAGATTGACGTGCCAAAATTTATTCAGACTAGCGCTATGACTGAGAGACTTAAACGTTTTTTGAACCTGACGTCGTCGACGCAGGACGACATCGACATCCGTGTGGGATAACGGGAGTCGGCACTGTCGTCTTCGGGTTTCGACGAGACCGCAGTAGTGTGCGGTCATGGGAAAGCTAAAGTTAAAGCCTAGGCTACCTATGGTGAGGTAACAGCCGCGCGATTCAAAGCCTAAGCAGGCCAAAAAGGGGTCGCCGCGACAAGGACGGCGGCGTGAAGGAATGGCTTAGGGCCCATAGGGCGTTTGCGCTAAGGACCAGAGGTGAAGGTGTCGGGGCCGGCTGGGTAGGGCAACTGCTAAGGCTATCAGCTGCCGACCCGGCCTGCCGGCCACGGCAACAAGCAGGCTCAGCCTGCAAGGCACTGGGAAGGGGCCTGCTGGGTGCCAGGAGCCCTTCATATAGAAGGGCCGCTCCTTTTCTAATGTGAAAAAGAAGCTAGCCCAGTAGGTACTGTTTCCAGATTACTACCCCGCAGACATGGGGATCGAACCTAACGAACTGCACTACCGGGCTAGCTACTTTTGGAGCAGCCCGCGACTAGACAAGGGGTGCGACCGATTTCAGGTCGTGCTATCTTCGAGATCGCTCAGCTGAACTCAGCCGCGCCGGGGTGAAAAGGCCCCTGTGGAAGGATGACACGCATAGGCCGAGAAATGGTCCGAAGCTTTTCTTTTTTTTTGGAAAAAAAAAAAAAAAAAAACCTTACCTGTCCCGTAGCCGGACGCGTAAGCATCCAGGTACGGGCACGATGGAGACAGCTACAACGTTGAGGTAAGTCGGTTCTTTCTTCTTTTGTTGTTTTTCCTTTGTTGTTTTTCTTTTTTTCTTTCGCTCTGGTGCCATTGGGACAGAACGAACCGACGGGATGTAACCGTTGGGGGGGGAGGGGAAAAAAAAAAAAAAAAAAAAAAAACTAAACTAAAACTAAAACGAAGCGCCATCTGGCGCTGGGAGAACTGACGGGGACTTAGTGTCCCCACGAAGAGTAACGGACGCCCGTTTTTCGGGCAGCCCTTTCAGTTTGAGGTGGGTTTTTTTTTTTTTTTTCTCCTTTAAATTTTTTCCTTATTAGATTTTGCTTACATGTTTTTTTTGGATTTCCTTTTTAGATTTGGGTTAGATTTTTTTTTTGTCTTCCCTTTTTCTCGTGGTACCCGTTCGTTTCGTCGGACCTTCAACTGGGCCAGACTGTTTCGTCGGACCTTCACCGACTCATCAGGGGGTTGAACCCTGACAGTCTGCCCGTGGGCAGCCCGTGGGCAGCGAATGTGCCACCCTAGGCGGACAGGTTCAGACGAGAGAGAGAGAGAGAGAGAGAGAGAGAGAGAGAGAGAGAGAGAGAGAGAGAGAGAGAGAGAGAGAGAGAGAGGGGCCAACTTACCTGCGCCCGTTGGATGTAGGAACGGGCTGCAGTGGTTGCTGGCGCGCCCGAACCTGGCGCCGAGAGCATCCGGGTACGACGCAAAGGGTGGAAAGAAGACCCTATTGAGCTTCACTCTAGTTCGACTCTGTGAAATGAGTCGGGGGGGGGAAGTGCTCGTTCGTTTTTAAACGACGAGCTGCCCCTGCGGTAGAAAAAAAACAAAAACGAAAGAAAGAAAAAAAAGGGGGGAAGAAGTTGGGAAAAGAAAAGGGAACGGCCGCGGATCTAGCCGCGGCCTCGGTCCAGATGCAAGTTTAGAAGCATCTGGACTGTGAATAGACTGCAGACTGTTGTAACCAACAGTCTGCTCAGAAATGGCTGGGTACAACCATTTCTGGACTGCGTCTGGCCGCGGGTGAAGGCCAGATGCATAGCCAGGGCTTAGAACTTGGTTACCCTAGGGGAACATCAAGTTTCCTGGCCCTTAATCACGATTAGATCAAGGGCCAGACCCTATTCCGGGATTTGGCTGGAGGCAGAGTAGCTGCCCTAAGCCTTCAGCCAGCTATAAAAGTTAGCCTGCCACCCAACTGCCTCACACTTGTGGCAATGCTGTTGGGGCATTCTACTTGAGTAGATGCTGGTTGGCTGGCTGCTGGTGTGATGAGGCGAAGTGCTGGAGGTCTGCAGAGGCACTTGGAGGAAGGAGGAGGCAGCCATAGCCAGAGCCGTAAGGCTGCTGTTGGATTGGGCCGTGCGGCAACGGGTTTTCTTGGCGGAACAGCGAGAGCGCTGCCGAAATTGTGCGGCGGCAGCGCTGGTATTCTTGGCGGAACAGCGGAGGCGCTGCCGAAATTGTGCGACGGCAGCGCTGGTATTCTTGGCGGTACAGCGGAAGCGCTGCCAAATTCTTGCAGCGGAAGCACCGATTTTCTTGGCGGTACGGCGAGGGTGCTGCTGGATTATGTGGCAACAATATTTTGCACAGGGCTGCGAGAAGGGGCGGTGAACGTTGCCGCAGGGACGGTACCGGCAAGGTGGAAGTGCACCTTCGAATAGAAAGGGTGTGGCGATCGTCTTGTTGATGCCTTTGCGGCACGCGACACTTGTAAGAATTGTTGAGGCCGTTGTTATTTTTTTGCGGTATACCGAGTAAGCAGGGATTGGGTCCGGAACCACTAAGTATTGCGGCAGGCAGGTGGTGGCCTGACTTGGTATTTGGTGAGTTGAATCGGCGCTGTTTTAGTGGAAGGTGTGACGTTGAGGCTGTGGGATTTGAGAGTGGGGCACTCTCCTCAACGGCGAGCTCGCTTCTGTGTTGGTGAGCGGCGCCTGAGTCAGCGGCGGCGTTTGAAGGAGGGTGTGACTCGTCCTTGTGAGCGGCCACAACGAGAGTGGTGCGACCGAATTTTTGTGAAGATATTTGGCTTTCTTGAGCGGGCCCTCATAAAAATCACTCAAGGTCAGTGTGACTCAGTTCCTTTGCACACCCGCGTGAACCCACACCTTGCATGACCTTGCTTTGAATTCAGGGCAAAAGATATAGTAAGAGTGTGATGTCAAAGGGCTGACTTGTTTTGGGGATGGATGAATTTCTGGATTGTTTCTTTTCTTGATTGTGCAGGTAGGATGGGAGATGCATGCGAGAAGGAATTAACATTGTTTGCTCGAGATAATAATGAGGATGCTTACCTTTCTCCCACTCAACCTGAATGCATGTGAAAGAAACGAGGAGAAACAAAAATAATAATGAKGAAAGTGTGGACAGACGGGTGCCGAAAGAATGAAGTCCGGGGAAAAATTAAAAGAAAAGAAGACAAGGGAATACCTTAGTATGAACCAAGGGTTTTCCCATTCTATCCCGAACGACCACTTTCCCTCTATGCCYGTCTAAAAATATTTTACTTCTTTCTCTTCTTAATTCGTCTAAGTCGACCCTTAGCCGGGAAGCGTAGAGTGGTCGTCTGCACCTAGGGTCTAGGCTTCTTCTCTTTAGGAGGCATCCGAGGCGGGGGTTCGTTGCCTTAGGGGCCGGCCCTGTTATCGACTCGGAGCGGACCGCTTATGCGGGGGGATACCATGCTGTTGCGGTGGAGCCAGCCCAACTTTTGAGTCCTGAACAATGTGTTCGGGCGAGGGGGAGGGGTATTCCRAACCACTTCCTAGAGGGTAGGGTGTCTTGAMGCTAGGGGCAGTCGCCTCCTCGTGCTTTCAGGGAAAGGGGAGGCTGAATCTAGTACCCGGYTGGGTGGCCACTTTAGGAGCCACCAACGTGTGGGAGGGATGGCGCCATAAGAAGCCCAACCCATGATTCAACTAGTGTTAATGGGAATGCAAATAGTCACTACTCTCGCGATCRGACCGTGACACAAGAATCACAGCCCGAAAAGGGGAGTGAAGATTGAACATGGAAATGCGTATATCTGAAATTATTTTGACAAAGTTATCGCTTCGTCGTTCAGATGCTTGCGGAAACAGTGATTCTCCGATTGTTCAGCACACRCGAGGCGGYGGCTAATTGGTTAGCGGTGCCGACACGATCYCGCGCCGGCATGATACGAAAAGRAAGGCTGGYATACAACCCWCTTGAGGTTTACTCGGAACGGGATGTGCCACGATTCTGGGACGGGAGCGTGAGAAAACCACCGCGGAGTTATATTTTCTTGGTTGAACCAGGCCAGCGTATGGTGCGATATGATTTTGCGCCTCCTAATCCATCACGAGATTAAGGAGATATGAACCTAGTAGTGGTTCACGAGGACTGTCCGGGAGTAGAAAACATTCCTGAGGTAAGAGGGATGTTCCTCCATATTGTACTCCATTTGAACGATTTGCAAGGTCCGTTCGGCCTCCTTCATCATGTGAGACGGGTCCGTGCGAATAGATTTAATATCATTCGCTCGGAACGTTTCGACGTCACCGCGTTTTATGACAAGGCTTGTGAAATTTATGAGGGYCTCTTCTAACAGGTGGCTTCTTCGGTGTGCAGATGCCTAGCGGACGGCGAGACCTCACTCAGGCCAGATATCTACTGATTCGCGACACTACGGAAGAGGAGCTGATCCGGCGAGCGGAGYGATTATTACCTGTTCGGGATGGAGCGCCCACGCGGTGGATTGGTTTTATCGGCCTGCTCAGTGGTGGTCAGGGATTTTTTCCTAACTCGCGCGCGGATGTCTGCGCCAATGTGGCCCGACTTCCGGACGAAGTTCATGGATATACCTTGTACTTCCATCGCGCGAGCAACCTCCAATGCCTCTCTCGGGCCCATTGTGAGCGTTAAAATTACCCAATCCGGGAAGCGCTACGGCGTCATCCGGATTAAGGACACCACGACCACGCACCTTTTTCGGATGCGTCAACCRTTTCGCGCCATAGTTTGGAAGTTTGCCTCACGGGCGGCTTCTCTCTATGATACGCGAGAGGTTCGGGTCTTGCGAGGTGGGCGTGTCTCCACCTTGATTTTTGACGACGAGGAGTTTATACGACTCGGCCGGGTAGAGGCYGAAGCCCGCGAGGGCCGACAGGTCTATCCCGGCTAAGCRCGTCCTCACGAATCAGGTGCCACGGWGAGTCGTCCTTGTAGTAGGGTCACACTACGTGACTCTAAAGGGGTAATAAAAACAAAAACAAAACCACAATCTAGCGTAGGTAAGYCAACCAGATGGATAGTATCTGGACTACCCCGATGATAGCACTATCATGCTAATGCATTGAGGGGTAATCGATCACTTAAATATAAACTGAACGAAGCGAAAATCGAACACTTGAAGAGGTGTTGCGCGGAATAACGAGGACGAAGTAACAGGAAACGAGAATCTTCCATGTCAGGTGATCTGGTGTCGGGGATGGGTACTTCGTCATTCGTGGAACATAGATAGTCATTATCACTTAGGAGGACAAAGCGACTAACAAAATTACATTCGCCCCTCCAAGTAGTTATACATGGTATGGAGATGCGATCAAACCGAGAGCTCAGACATCGACCAGGAGCCAGATCACTTGTGATAGAGATCACTTGTGATCTGCGTGATACCAATAATATTTACTTGTAGAAGCTGTGCGCGACTGATTTTCCGTTCGCGGACGGCGGTATAATCGTCTCTTCGGTCATGTAGGCAGGAAATGATAATCTTGGCAGGTCATCTCATCAAGTCGAAATGTTGTTTATGAGTAGGGGATTATAAAGGGACTAGGATTATATGTTGGGTTTCACGTTTGGTCGAGGCCCTCCTAGTCGACCGACGCTCTTTCGTACCGCGGAGATCAGCGCCCTCGAGAACGGACAGCGTTCGAGTCCACTTGGTGTTAGCCAAGCGTACCTATACTCCAGCGAGCGAGCAAACGCCCTCGGTGACCTACCTCTGCAATTGCACGTAAAAGCTTTCGCACGTGGGTCGGTAGCTCGGTAGGGATACGCCCCTGAGGGCGGTAACAACCCCTCAGGGAAAGTAAGTTGTGCCCCGCGAAAACCTATCCTGTCGTAGGGGACCGCGGGATGTATAGCTGGCGCACCCGGCTAGAGCGGCGAAGGGACAATGCAACGTCGTCCGTCTCGGCGGTTCGTGAGATTATTTATGCATCGTCCTAAGTTGTCTCTTGATTTTGTTTTGTTCTAACTCCTGCGTGACATAGTCGGGAGGGCCCTCGTTCACGCGAGGGCCGATGCGCTCGACAGGTGGCGCCGTTACCGGGGATGACGGCAAACTACCGTTGTCCCTGGTGGAACGACACTCGGGAAAATGATGGTTATAGTGATTTTAAGTGTTGTGTGTTGTTTGTTTGGATTGAAAGTAGTCAGTGGCTGTTAATATTTGGAGAAAGAAAGGAAGGCAAAGTTATTGAGCCCGTTTGACACTTGGACATGTGGGTTTTTATTGTGTTGATTCACCCAAGATGACGGGAGGAAGTGCTGATGAAGGATATGACTGGTCGATACGACTGGCCAAAGATCAAGGAGAATTTGTTGGCGGGAAGCTTCGACCAGATGCTTTACCGTCTCCTGAGGCAGCAAAAAGAAGATCGCGAGAAGGAAGGGGTAAGCGCGGACAAAGACCAAGCCGTTTACAAGACCTTGACTGACATGCGGAACATGATGGCTGACATGAAGGAGGAAAGGTTAAAGCTACAAGTGATGATGGTCCAGACGAAAGGGGGGAAAAGGAAGGGGAAAGCACCCGTTGTGGAGGAAGTGAGCAGTTGCAGCAGTGAAGAGGAAGACGAGGAGGAAGTGGAGCCCCCTCGAAAATTGACCAAGGCAGAACGAAAGGCCCTGAATCAGATACGAGGAGGGCAGGGCACTAGTAAAAAGCAGTGAAAGAATAATGGAGGAGGTGGACAAGGAGGTAATCAGGAACAAGCGGCTCAAACCCCTCCTCAGCAGCCCCAGCCTCAGGCAGGAGGCCGAGGCCGAGGTCGAGGTAGAGGACAAGGCACTGGGGGAGGCCGAGGCAATGGGGGCGGCCGAGGCAATTGGCAGAATTGGTTTGGCCAAGATGGGCATGAGATACAGTTTTGTCAGACCGTTACCAAAGATGAAAACGACAAGGTTATATATACGAATATCCGAGGCGAGGTCTACGACTTCGAAGGGAATCTCATCGATCCCAATGTGGAAGGGGGAATGAGAAAGGAAGCCTTCCGACGTATGGGGCGAGATCTTCCAGCAACTTTTCGACTGGCTTCCCCTGAAGAAGTCGAACAGATCGAGTTGGAAGCGGCGATGGAGTCGTTGACGATTGAAGATGCCAAGGCCGGAGATGAAGGTTTGAGCAAAGAGCAGGAAGCGATACTGCAGCGAGCTCAGGCAGTGGTCAGAAAAATGACTCGATGCAGGGAAACTTTCGTTCAAGTATGTGCCGACATGAATGAAGAGTGGCCCGGGCTTCCCCAATTTTTTCTGTTCGGGGGATGGGACAGAGATGGCCAAGGAGTTCTTATTGATGTTACTGCATCACAACCTGGATCGCCGTCGGCAGGGCGTTTAATGGCCACCACGGTCTTGTCCCGTCCTGCTTTTAAGCGACCTGCCACCGCTGGCCTCCCACAAGCTCGGAGGGCTCGAAGGCCGTCGCGGCCAAGAGCAGCGCCAGAAGAAGGGCCAAGTCAGCCTCGGGAAAGCGAGACAATTGCGATTGAGGAAGACGATGGCGAGGAGGACGAATTGTTGCGGGCCGAGGATGAGCGGTAGGCCAAACAACGAGCCATGGAGAGGGAACCAGAAACGGACAAGGCCGATGTTGAGGAAGGAGAGCTGAAAAAGAAGAAGCAAGTCTACACAATTCCAGTAGAGTAGGGACTGGATATTGAGCAAATCGTGGACCGGATTTTGGAAAGCCAGCGCGATTTGTTCACGGTCAAGGAGTTCTTGGCCGCGGCACCCAAAATCCGAGAAGAGTTCAAGTACCGATTGTCAAGGAAGAAGGTTATGACGGTTAAGATGAGTGATATCTTTCCTCAAGAGATTAGTTGGGATCCTCCTGGGACAAAAATAGACTAGCACTTCGTAGCAACTGGGTTGTTGAAAGTGCAAGTTGGGCCATGTGAATACTCAGCGCTCATCGACGATGGAGCTGAAATGAACATTATACGTGAGAGAGAAGCCCTGGGGGCAGGTGTCAACATCAATCGAGCGGATACTGGATTTTTGGTGGGTGCAAGTGGGATAACTCCCTTTTGCGGAACGGCGAGTGACATGACGATACAAGTTGGTAAAGTCAAAGTCCGTTTGTACTTTTATGTGCTACCCAGGGTTGAGCATGCCGTATTGCTGGGCAGAGCTTTCCTATGTCGGTCAGAATCCATCATCTTCAATAAGCATGATGGTACTATGATCGTGGTTTTGTGCGACCCCGTATGTGGCTATTACGAGGTGATGAAGTGTGAGAACACAGGACCAACCAATTCAAGGAACCGACTCAATTCGGGGTCCTACTCCTTCACGGAATCCGAAAGACTCAGGAGGGAGAAGGAATCCCTCGGAGAAGAGAGCGATCCCCATGAATTTTCTCTTGCTCTGCCCAACATCTCTCAAGCGATCGAGTTCGTTGCGACAGAATCGTCCGTGGACCCCAACTTGGTCCAAACGCTGACAAAGATTGTGGCAGGAGAAGACGGGACTGGTAGAATGTATCTTACTTATCGGCCCGACAGGTCTTCGGAAGGTGATGTATTGACGGAGCCAGCAGCCAAGCAAGGGCCTTTTTTAGAGGTGGACGACTTGGAGTTGGAGCGAAACGTAAGTACCAGAGAGTAGGCGAGAAAGCTCGGTCAGTGCCCGTCTTGATCACGCAAGAAGAAGAAGTGTATTATAAAGAAGAAAGAGAATGGATCAGGATGAGGAAGGAAAAGAGTATGAAGGCACCATGTCGGTTGACGGAAGAGAGGATTAAGAATATGATCATTGGAGAGGAAGGGTCTCTTACTGAGAAGGAGGTGGACTTCCTTGTCATCGTCATAAAGAAAACCCACTTGGCTTATGCCTTTGATGATGATGAGCGAGGGAGGCTTGACGTTGACATGATTCCAATGATCAGGATTCATACGGTACCTCACGAGCCGTGGAACATACRAGGYCCGYGTTATCCGAATCCGGATGATCATCGTAGAGTTGTCGAATATTTGGACGGTAAAATTCGGACAAAGGTCGCGGATTACTCGTATGGACCATATGCGTCCCCTTGGTTTTGTTTCATCAAGCCAAGTGGTGTATTGCGATGGGTGCAGAACTTGCAGAAGCTGAACTCAGTGACGGTTCGTGATGTCGGAGGACTTCCACATGCTGATCAGTTGTCTGAGTCGTGCGCAGGCAGGCCTATCATCACTCTCATTGACTTGTACTAAGAATATGATCAATTCCCTCTCTATACGACAGACAGACCGATGACGGCCATGCATACGCCGAGGGGATTAATTCATATGTGTGCGGCGCCTCAAGGATGGACGAACGCCGTAGCGATTGTTCAGAGGTATATGATGAGGGTCATGCAGCCGCTTTGTCCGGACGTGACGTCACCTTATATCGATGACTTGGCCATTCCTGGGCCACGTGTTAAGGACGAGACGGAGGTGCTGCCAGGCGTTCGAAAGTTTGTTTGGGAGCACTGTGATATGCAGGGTCGCTGTGTCCTTATGATCCTCGTCTGACCAACTTGGATTATATGGATGGGGTTGTCTCGCCCTGTAGGCGTGACATTAACAGAGTTGCGATACTGGAATCGGAGGGAATGTGGTGAGGCTCGAATCTAAAGTGGGGCTTGATGTCGGGATGTTATCCTTCGAAGAGGATTACACCACTCCTCGACGCAGTCACACGGAATTCGGGGGTATTAAGACATAAAAATCCTAGGTACTTGTGAAATTGCACAATCTAATGGGTTATGAAACTCGGGTAAAGGGCTTAAATAAATGGTTCTTGTATTGGAAGGCTAGTTCAGATCATGTCTGAACGATTATCATAGGTTGGGTTATGGAGGTCTGTCAAGGGTTATTCCTGGCTCATTCTGGCAGTTAGCGGAAGGTTAATACGGATCTTCCAGAAGGGATGATGGAAAACCGGAGCCTTGCTATTAATTTCCCCGACAACCGTGACTGTAGTATAGTACGAGTATCCTTGTATTACGTGGGAGGTCCAGGTTAAACTCCTGGCAACACGTGAGTGTGTTGAAGTGTTGTGGATGCATCCCCATGGACATGAGAGACCCGGGTTAAATTCCCGGCGGTGATGGTTGCTTGTCCAGATGATGAAAATAATAATTTCCAACCGAATAAATTTTGTTAGCCAGAACCATTAGAATAAGGTCCTTTGAATTTTGGGCTTCCAGGGGCTGAATCTGGGCATGAGTTTCGAATTTTGGGCTTTCAGGGACCGTATCTGGTACCAATCCGATGAGTGCAGAATGATTGTGAATTTTGGCTTCGAGGGCATAACTCGTTTAATAGTAAGGAGTCCGTTTTTTCGGATATCCGCTTGTTAAAGTATCTGTGATTTTATTAAGAATGAAAGATACTAAGAAAGGTATTGTCTTCTTTTTGATGAAAACACCGACCACGTGAACGACGTGGAAGTCGTTCAATGGGGCCCGAGAATGCTGTCGGGGCAGAAACCTTGACAAGGGTATCTGCCCATGTTTTTCAACGTCGGACGTTGTCTGACCTTTTCGCTAAATTAGAGGACTTGATGAGATTGACGTGCCAAAGTTTATTCATACCAGCGCTATGACTGAGAGACTTAAACTTTTTTTGAACCTGACATCGTTGACGCAGGACGACATCGACATCCGTGTGGGATAACAGGAGTCGGCACTGTCGTCCGTGGGTTTCGACGAGACCGCAGTAGTGTGCGGTCATGGGAGAGCTAAAGTTAAAGCCTAGGCTACCTATGGTGAGGTAACAGCCGCGCGATTCAGGGCCTAAGCAGGCCAAAAAGGGGTCGCCGCGACAAGGACGGCGGCATGAAGGAATGGCTTAGGGCCCATAGGGCGTTTGCGCTAAGGACCAGAGGTGAAGGTGTCGGGGCCGGCTGAGTAGGGCAGCTGCTAAGGCTATCGGCTGCCGACCCGGCCTGCCAGCCACGGCAACAAGCAGGCTCAGCTTGCAAGGCACTGGGAAGGGGCCTGCTGGGTGCCAAGAGCCCTTCATATAGAAGGGCCGCTCCTTTTCAGATGTGAAAAGGAGCTAGCCCAGTAGGTACTGTTGCCAGATTACGACCCCGCAAACATGGGGATCGAACCTAACGAACTGCACTACCGGGCTAGCTTCTTTTGGAGCAGCCCGCGACTAGACAAGGGGTGCGGTCGATTTCAGGCCGTGCGATCTATGAGATCGCGCGGTTGAACTCAGCCGCGCCGGGGTGAAAAGACCCCTGTGGAAGGATGACACGCATAGGCCGAGAAATGGTCCGAAGCTTTTCTTTTTTTTTGGAAAAAAAAAAAAAAAAAAAAAACTTACTTGTCCCATAGCCGGACGCGTAAGCATCCAGGTACGGGCGCGATGGAGACAACTACAACGTCGAGGTAAGTCGGTTCTTTCTTCTTTTGCTATTTTTCCTTTGCTGTTTTTCTTTTTTTCTTTCGCTCTGTTGCCATTGGGACAGAACGAACCGACGGGATGTAACCGTTGGGGGGGGAGGAAAAAAAAAAAAAAAAAAA
>BFEA01000959.1:3624-19125 GCA_003427395.1 Chara braunii | reverse complement strand
AGAGAGAGAGAGAGAGAGAGAGAGAGAGAGAGAGAGAGAGAGAGAGAGAGAGAGAGAGAGAGAGGGCTCGCTCTTCTTCTCTCCTCGGACCTCCTCCATCCTCCATTGCTCAGTATTCGACTTCCTTCTGGATACAAGAGCGAGAAAGAGAGAGTTATATGGGATCTGAGCTTGGTGACATTCGGGCTGGTGAGAAAATGCCCTGCAGCAAAGACATCCTGCTGTTTCTTTTTGGAGGGAAGATGCTGTTGCCATTTACCAGCTCATGAAAAGGTCTCAACAAAGTAACACAGGAAGCTCTGAAGCTAAGGGGAGAGATAAATGGTCAGTGAGCAGAAATAGAAGTCAAAGAAAGAGTAACTTAACGGACACTAAAGGCATACAAAAACTAGGACTGACTCCGTGATGGATCCAATCACCACCACAACCAAGTGCAGTTAAGAAAATTCCTGGTGTGAGTATGGCAGTATGCTGTTTGGAAAGGGGATGCTAGCGTCTCCAGCGGACTTCTGCATTGTCTGGTTGATTCTGGGAGGCCCCAAAAAATAACGAAAAATCTTTCTTTTTTCTGTTTTTGTTTTCTGTGGTCCGATAGACCACCGATCAGATATTAAAACTGATCAGAGCAGATAGTACACTTTATCTTAGCCAAAAGGCCGAGAAAGGTATCAACAACGAAAAATCTTGATGACCCCTTCCTTATGTTTTTATAATCTCTCATTTCCCACCCTATCCAGCCAGGCATCAAGACACCAGCATCAGGACCCAAACATCTGTGCGGCCAGCATGCACTGCCCGGATATCCACATCGCCAGTATAAGTTTTACTAAACTTATAATCTGAATATGAAATCGATTTGAAGTTATAAATCCAGTGCATACCCTGTTTGCCCAGCAGTGGCTCTCAGACTTGCTCCCAAGGCTGCAGATATTCAGCAGTCAATTCCTAAATGGGAATGCCAGGTGTGTCATCGAGGAGGGGTTTGACACCTGGCAAGCCACGTGGGAAGTGGCTCCCGAGCTGGCCAGTTTGGCTATGAGAAATTTTTTTTTTTTTTTTAATTTATTTACAAAAACAGGTCCTTGTGGTCCTGGCTCCATGTCCATTCGGGGAGCGTCAGTTCGGTTCCTATTCCCCCGGCAAGTCAAAGTAGTAGTGTTACATCATATACTCACTCACGCACCCTGCTGACCGGCCGAAGGGTCCCTGAACAACATTGATTACCCCATTTGCTGGAGGATTGACTGTCAGCTTGCCTCTCCCTGTGATTCCTCTCAGGTTCCTCCCTGGAGGACCTGTGGGCTCAACATTAAATTAAAAAAAACAGAGATGGAAAACTGCAGTGACCCTTGTCTGTTTGTTCTAGAGTCTCGTGGCACTGAATGGTAAATCCCCCTCAATGAGTCGTCTGACCCTTGTCTTGTACCCCTGCAGGTGGTCCAGCTCCCTTCAAGTGATGCTGTATTTTGATGCCATTACACCCAGAACTGCCTTGATGTGTCCTGTATCTGTGTGTCCTGTTGTACTGTAGTGAAGGCCGAGTTATGCCAGTCTTTCCACCTCAGTTTGAGGCCTTGCACTCTTGCCACTTTCCGTTTCGCCAGCCAGACCCGACTGAATTTGTCGATGGATAATTGTTGCGTTTGTGGACTGTTCTGGATACAAATTTTGGTCTTCCTCCAGTGATGCAGAACTTCTGCTTCTATCAGACTTTTGGTGGTGGCCCATACTTTCTCCCGAGGGGTCTTAGTGCCTTCCAATGTGCGGGTGCATCTTTCTTTCCAAATGACCCACAGAGTAGCTTTCCTGATCAGACTGAATCAGATCTTCTCAGGTTTACCGAAGTTACAAGGAAGGTTAGTCCAGAGGAGCAGTTGGAGGGGGGTTTCAGGAAGAGAGGACGAGAAGAGGTTTCCCTAGAGGTTACCAGCTCTTGCCCAGTATTCTGTGGCTTCTTTGCATGTGACTAGACAGTGAATCATGTCTTCCCGTTCATGATCTGAGCATATACTGCAGATGTCGGTGCTGTTCGGGTCCTTTCTTCTTCGGATGTGAAGCCATTCATTAACTGTTAGAGCCACGTACGTTATGAGCCATTGTAGGGTTCTGATTTTGACTGGTCTGATCGTTTTGTACTTTTTCCATGGGATCTCAGGGATTTGTTCTGCGTGGGTCCCCATTAGTTTGTTCCATCTATTTTTAATTGAAAGGGTTTCACCCAGTCCGCGCGACAATTGCAGATACGAGGACTCGATCCCCAAACCTCCCCTAGCCCACTGTACAGTTGTCCATTGATATGAGTTTTGAACCTGTGACCTGTCCCCAAAACCATGTATCAATGTCTTGCTTGTATGAGTTGGGTCATGTGGGGTTTGATCCGGAGATCAGTCGTTTAGGAATCTTAGGGTCGTCTGTAAGTTTCCGGAAAAGGCAAGTTTACAGTTGACCTTTCCAGAGGTCAACTGCCCTACGTCCTCTGAAGAGTCAACTTGACCTTTGGGAGTCAGTAGAGGGCAGACCATCCGTCTCCGAAAGGTCAAGAGTCCCCAGTCAGCCCGGAAGAGGCACGAGTATAGGCAGTCCCAGTCCAGCAGCAAATACCAGAGTGGAACTGCACGTCCAAGGGCCTGGGACTGGGCAGGCCAGACCACCAAACGAAACAGTTTAAATAAAGAGGCAGCGCCCAGCCATTCATTCATTCATTTGGCTGCGAGCTACGTGGAAGTGCTGCTTGAGTGACTTGTGCGTTGAGTCACAAGTGGTCAGCAGGAAGCCCGAAGGTGGAAGAGGGCGAGCAGCCATAGCCGCTGGTGAGGAGGAAGAGGACGGCGACCATAGCCGCCAGTGTGACGAAGTTAGTAGTTACTCTGTGTGTGTGTGTGTATGTGTGCGTAGACATTCAGGGTAGATCCTAGTGCATGTGTACGTGTGTGTGAGTGAGTGTCAGTGTGTCTGATGGTGGATACAGTGTTCGGGTGGGAATTTCAGACTGGCGCTCAGACGCCATAGCCGCAGGATGGTGACAAGTTGACTTGCGCTGCATTCCTGACTGGAGGCCATATCTCTGAGTTTTCTGTGTGGGCGCACTACACCATCTCACACTTGTTGCTGATTCTACTTTGAGGAAGTTGTGTTGCCGTCGGCACCTGCATGTATGCATGTTGGAAGGGAAATCATGCTAATTCTGAGTGCAGTGGTATTGGAGCTGGTTCCCGTTGTCTGCGCAAGCATCACGGAAGTCAGAGGAGGCGAAGAAGAAGCTGTCCGACGCGAAGAAGACGGTGACTATAGCGAGAGAGGGATGAGCGTGAGCAAGGAAGACGGCCATAGTGGATGGCAGCCATAACTGCCAGCTTGGAGAAGAAGAAGAATGCCGGGAGAGAAGAGAGGTGACGAGGAAGAAGGTAGCAGCCATAGCCGACGGAGAGGAAGAAGAAGTCGGCCATAGCCGAGCTTGAGGACAAAGAAGAAGAGGGTGAAGTTGCTGAAGCTGACGGTAGAGGAAGTCGCCATAGCCAGGTCGTCAGAGGGTTGACCGGAGTGTTGACCGGAGTGTTGACCGACATTGATCGTCGTTGACCAAGGTTGACCATGGTGGTCAAGTTTTGACCGATTAGCGTTGACTGACGAGCGTTGACCGACGAGCGTTGACCGGAGTGTTGAGCGGTGCTGACCGTCGTTGACCAGGGTTGACCATGATGGTCAAGGTGTTGACCGACGGACGTTGATCGACGAGCGTTGACCGGCGCAGTTGACCAAGCCGGAGTGCGGAGCGAGGAGCGGTATAATCCCTTCAAGCCCTAACCCTTGTCCTTTATGCTCTGTGGATGTGCCCACTCACTTGGTACTTGCTGCAGTAGAGTCTGTTTTGCAGAGTCTGTCATCAATTTCTACATTGAGTCACTCCTGTCCAGGTTGTATAGGTTCCCTGCATGTGGTCTTATAGAGGCCGAGGGGCCGATATCTGCACGAGACTTAGTAGGGGTGAGGTGTATCTGACGCAAGGCGACCTAGTGAAAAGCCCCCAAGGACCGGTACAAACCTGCAGGCTGCTCTGGGTGGTACACTATACCTGTACTCCAAGTTGCACATCGTGCGTCCTGTCTGTCTAAGTCTTGAGAGAACTCTGGTTGTGATCGTCGTCCTGACGATGACATTAAATAATTCCTGAGTTATGGGGGATCTCCTTAAATGCCTCCTGATCAGCTAGTAGATATGAAGTGATAGACTTGTAGTAGACCAGTATCGAATAACTGATCGAGGACCATCTGGAAGCCAAAGCCAGGCGAGATTGGACTGTGGTTGCGGAAGCATTCGACGACGGTGGTAGCCTATCGAATAGCTGACCGAGGACCATCTGGAAGCCAAAGCCAGGCGAGATTGGACTGTGGTTGTTGAAGCATCCGACGACGGTGGTAGCTTGGCTAAGGTGGAAGAGAGGACCTTTGTAGTCCCCTAGAGAGTCAATGTCTAGGTGGTAAGTCTAAGTGTTGAATCGGTTGTGATTGTGCCCCTGTCCAACATGGATGATCTACCCTATGTGCACCTTCATCATGGGCCTCTCCCTATTGGGGCCCCTGCTCCTTCCTCTTTCCGTTAGTATTTTGGAGGATAGCTTGTTGTGCAATGACTACACAGTTCGGACTCCAGACCAGACTGTATAGTAAAGAACATGAGGAGAAGGCTGTTGCAATTCTCCAAGACCGAAGGGATACAAAAGAGAAGAAAGCTTTGGAGAAACAGGCCAAGAAACTGACCCTGTTAGAAGAATCGGCCAGAAAGAAAAAGATGGAGGAGGAGATGGAGGTGTGGAAAAAAGAGCAGGAAGCGAAGCTGGCCCAGGAGTTGGCTGAAGAAGAAAAGGAGGAGGAGACTGAGGAAGAAGGGACCCCGTTGCAGAGGAGGACAGGGAAGCATATAGCAGCGGAGACAAAAGAAAGGAAGGAGGAAAGAAGAGAAGAGAGTACAACTCCAACTCCACCGAGAGAGGTGGAGAAGATTGTAAAAGAATGGGTGGCCGAATTGTCCTTGGGGGAAGATAAAGAAGCCAAGTTGACAGTTCCCCATGCCGAAAGAGAAGCAGTCAGGGAGGAGCTGAAGAGAGAAACGAGGCCCTTGCGTCGTCAGGCAAGGGAGCAGGATAAGCAGTTGGAGTGGAAGCTGCCCCTCGCGAGGGAGAAAATGAGGCACCTTGAAATGGCAAACAAGATGGAGAAGGAGTTGAAGGCGACATAAGAGCGACTGGGCAAGTTGGGGGAAGACACAAAGATAGGGAAAATAATTGACACCCTCTCCCATAGTATGGCTTCTGTTCTAGCGTCTCAACGAGAACAGATAAGACATCTTTGTGGGCACGATATAGCCTTTGAGCCCATACAACCTGGTTTCCAAGACTTTGTCGAGGAGATGATGATTCATCTCACCAATGAGATGTGCACCGCGATCGGTAGGACAGAGAAGTTTTGTACCGATGTGATTGAGGGTTTCAAAATAGCAGCCCCCAAAGAAGAGGAGACTCGATCCAGCCGAGAAAGAGTCAAAGTTCGTTTCCCTGAGCCCTATAGTCAGAAAAGGGTGAAGACTTTGACATTTGGGAGGCTCGCACTAAGTCATATCTGTAGTTATAGGACGTATCTCCCGAAGACCATGTCCTGATAGCCTTTCAAGCTTTAAGGGACGAAGTGACTAGTTTCGCCAGGTCACTCGCACACGCCGCCCATTGTGAAAATGACATGGTCGCATATTTTGCTATCACCAACCTTAGCGATTTCTTTGCTGCACTGTGAGAATGCTTTGCGGACTTCACTAGAGGATTGAGGGCGTCCGATAAACTCCAAATGATCCATACGCGCCCTTGGAGGAGTGCGCACACATTGAAAGCCGCTATGGACAAACTGATTGTTGTACCTGGCCATGGAGTTACAAAAGCACAACTAGTTCAACTCTTCTACTGTGTGTTGCCCAAGCAATTGCAAGGGCAGTTCTTTGACAAGATGCAACAGGCTGGATTGACCTACGATCTTCTGAGTCGAGAAGTTGTTGCTTTTCCCGCCCAGTCCATGCCAGTTACCACTTTTTGGCATAAGGACCTAGCCAAGGGGAAAAAGTGGAGGGGTCGCACCATCTCTGGCCAAGTCAAGGCCAAAGATGGTCTCATACTGACTATGGAGGAAGGTGGTGCAGAGGAAGTCCCCTACATTGACATTGAATAGGGACTTGAGGAGGAGGACCACGGTGCAGAGAGAGGGAGTTCCTACGCTGCTATCGCGGCTGGAGGGAGGCCGCGAGGAGGAGGACGAGGCCGTGGCAGTTGTCACTAGGCCTCAGGTGGTCGAGAGCCAGGTGACAAGGTGGATGGCAGCAACAACCTAATCGCGCTACATTTGGGGCAGCAAAAGGCAACCGCCTGTAGAGGTAGCAATTGCCCCTACCCCAGGAGCATGCGGAGATGACCGGGTGCACGAAACAATAACTCCCACTCCACATGTCTCCATGGCAGAGGTTGCTGGCCAGCGCCTAGCTAGCTGCCCAGAGACTGCTGTGTTAGATTCTCTCTAGGCGCTTCCCTCACATGCTTGGCCGAAGAGTTAAAAGAGAGATGGCCAGCCTGGTCCAAGCTGAAGAAGAATGAGAAGGGGAAGTTATTGTTAGCCGACGTAGAGATCTTTACATCTAGAGTAGGGGCTCTTATAGATAGTGGGGCCACTAGAAGTTACATCAATCGTAAGGCGCTGAAAAAGTTGATGCTAGGCCTCAAAAGTTCAAAAATTCAAAGAACGTACAATTAGTATCCTCACAGACAATCGCACCATGCGGATCGATAAGTACGTCGAGGGAGTCCCAAGTGTATTTTCACCTAGAAGGAGAGGCAAAGGTAGAGAAAGTTCTACATTTCCTGACTCTACTCGTAGAGGATAATCTCCCATTTGACACAGTACTTGGTACTGATTGGGGTGAGGCAGTTGAAGCCACTTTACATCTTCGAGAATGCAGACTCCCTAGTCCCTTAGGTGGGATTAAGAAAGCTCGCCTGTTTCATGTGTCAGGAGTTGACGACTCCTTAGCACAATGCTGCCTTAGTGCTCTTGCCTTCGCTAGACTTAGAAGGAAGGAGCAACTCAAAGGACAAATTTTTGTAGCCTATGTGAAGCTAGCATCGGATCAGCCAAAGGAGGAAGATAAGATGCATCCTATTATTGCTAGTTTGCTCAAGGAGTATGCAGACATAGCTGAAGCACCCTCAGGGGTAGTACCAAGGGCTATTCAACACCGCATAGAGGTATAGGCTGGCAGTAAGACGCCTAAGGGAGTAATCTACGAAATGTCTCCCAAAGAGCTAGAAGAGCTACGCAAACAGTTAGATGGGCTCCTAGAGAAAGGATGGATTAGACCCAAAGAGCTAGAAGAGCTACGCACCTGTTCTGTTCGTCCCCAAGAAAGAGGGAGAACTGAGAATGTGTATCAACTACAGAAAGTCTGAATGCAATAACCGTCAAGAATGCTGAACCATTGCCCCGTATAGATGATCTGTTAGATCGGGTGCACGGCTACAAGTACTTTACGAAGATAGTCCATCAGATAGAGGTCCACCCTGACGACCAGCATAAGACGACATTCAAGACTCGATATGGACATTATGAGTTTATAGCAATGCCTTTTGGACTAACTAATGCACCAGCCACCTTTCAGCACTGTATGAACGACTTGTTTAGACCGTGGTTAGATAAATTCGTTGTAGTTTATTTAGACGACATCTTAGTTTTTAGTAAGTCCCTCCAAGAGCATGAGGGCCATCTGAGGCAGATTTTGGAGAAATTGAGGGAAGCCAACTTCAAGATTAATGCAAACAAGTGCGAGTGGGCCAAGACAAAAGTCTTGTACTTGGGCCACGTGTTAGATGAAATGGCATCAAACCAGAGGACGACAAGATAACAACGATTAGAGACTGGTCAGTTCGTCGCACTCTGACTGAGTTGCGATCGTTTTTATGATTAGCCAACAACTACAAAAAAATTGTGAGAAACTTCTCTTCTATCGCTGCTTCCTTTTTGCAAACTTCTTAAGAAGGAAGCGATTTGGAAGTGGGACAAAGACTGTACCTCGTCCTTAAAGACGTTGAAGAAGGCAAATATCCTGTCCTCAAGGTAGTTGATCCCTCGTTACCCTTCGTCGCGACAAACACAAGCCAATATGGCATAGGCGCTGTGTTACACAAAATGACGGCGATGCTATAGGCCCGTAGAGTTTATGTGGGCCAGGCTACCTTCAAAAAAAGTAGCAGCCTCGACGTAGGAAAGAAAACTCTATGCTCTCAGGCAAGCCTTAGATCATTGGAGACATTACCTGCTTGGGAGACATTTGAAAGTCTACTCAGATCATGAAACCCTGAGATGGCTAAAAACGCAAGCCAAGATGACACCCAAGTTGACTAGGTGGGCAGCAGAGATAGACCGGTTTGACTTTGAGCTCAAGCCCGTGAAAGGTAAGTATAACGTGGTAGCCGATGCCCTTAGTAGGAAGCTGATTACTTCGGGGCAATAGTGCATTATCTGGACATAGGGGTAGATCTACAACAGAGAATAAAAGGTGCATATGCTCATGACCTGATCTATAGTGACGAGTTAAGGAAACCCCTGACAATGATCCAAATTATTGGACCACAAACGGGCTACTCTTTGAGAATACCAATGTCGTTGATAGACTGTGCGTTCCCAATCGTGAAGAGATCCGTAGTTTGATCCTAGGGGAATGCAATGATACAGAAGGACACTTCGGCTGGCAAAAGACTTTAGCCAACCTATCGATGTCGTATACATGGCCTGGCATGAAAGCCAACTGTATAGAGTATGTCCGCGGCTGCAAAGTCTGCCAACGCAACAAAACAACAACAAGAGCACCTCTAGGTCTTCTTAGACCCTTGCCTATCCCAACAGGACCCGAAGAGTCTGTTTCCATTGACTTCATGGATGCGGGGGTCAGGAATAGGCATGGAAAAAGTGAAGTCATGGTCCAAATAGATCGATTTAGTAAGTATGTTGTTTTCTTACCTTTGCCCGCAAAGGCAAGAATCAAATTAGTCATAGAGAAGTTCTTTGATTTTTGGGTAAGTGAGCATGGCATACCACTGTCAATAGTTAGTGATAGAGACATGCGGCTTACCAGCCACAACTTGCAAGATCTCATGGAAGTTTACGGTTCTAAGCTGCTGATGTCGTCCAGTCGTCATCCAGAGACAAACGACCAAACAAAACATATGAATAAGATCTTGCAACAATTACTCATAATATATATTAGACCTGATCAAGTGAATTGGGACGAGATGCTTCCCAAAGTAGCTAGTGCCTACAACAACAGCATACGCCTAGCTACTTGCAGGACTCCTAACGAGCTGCATAAGTCCGTTAGACCACATAGGCCGTTTGAAGGACTTAATCGGGACCAGATTCAAAGGACAAGAGAGTTTGCTCTGCAGCACGAGAAGGAAGTTCATAGTGTGATCGAAAACCTTAGAAAAGCCCAGCGTCGCATGATTTAACAAGCGAATAGGCATTGCAGACCCTCGCAATTCAGGGTAGGCGACTTAGTCTGGGTCAAGTCAAAGGAATTCGCAACCAGACGAAAACATCTCGCAGAAGCTCTTGCCTGCGTATAGAGGGTCGTGGCTTGTCCTAGAAGTCAAAGGTGGGGAGGATGGACCATCATATACGATAGAGATTCCACCTCACCTCCATACGTATCTGGTCTTCCATGCATCAAAGTTATTACCTTGTGTCACCAGTCAACAGTTTCCTTTGCGGAGATCGATGATTCCGCCAGATATGGATGGCACCTATGACATAGACCGAATACTGGAAGAAGATGTATTCCGCAACAGAGGCAGAGGTCGTCCCCAAAAGCAGTACAAAGTCATGTTTGCTTACCAGGAATCGGAGGGCGACGGATGGTTCACAAGGACCGAGCTTCTAGAAACCGCTCCCAACATAGTGCATGCTTACAAAGGAGCAAGAAAAGGTAAAGGTCCAGCCTTTTGAATTAAAGAGTTCTCAGAGGAGCTTGAATTTAGAATGGCGGGAGTGAAAGGGTTTCACCCAGTTCGCGCGACAGTTGCAGATACCAGGACTCTCGCCTAGCCCACTGTACAATTGTCCGTTGACCCTATGAGTTTTGAACCCGTGACCTGTCCCCAAAACCGTGTATCAATGTCTTGCATGTATGAGTTGGGTCATGTGAGGTTTGATCCGTAGGTCAGTGGTTTAGGAGTCTTAGGGTCGTCCGTAAGTTTCCGGAAAAGGCAACTTTACAGTTGACTTTTCCAGAGGTCAACTGGCCCTACATCCTCTGAAAAGTCAACTTGACCTTTGGGAGTCAGTAGGGGGCAGACCATCGGTCTCTGAAAGGTCAAGAGTCCCCAGTCAGCCTCGAAGAGGCACAAGTATAGGTAGTCCCAGTCCAGCAGCAAGTACCAGAGTGGAATTGCACGGCCAAGGGCCTGGGACCTGGCAGGCCAGACCACCAAACGAAACAGTATAATTAAAGAGGCACTGCCCAGCCATTCATTCATTCGCTTGCGAGCTACATGGAAGTGCTGCTTGAGTGACTTGTGCGTTGAGTCACAAGTGGTCATCAGGAAGCCCGAAGGTGGAAGAGGGCGAGCGGCCATAGCCGCTGGTGAGGAGGAAGAGGACGGCGGCCATAGCCGCCAGTGTGACAAAGTCAGTAGTTAGTGTGTGTGTGTGTGTGTGTGTGTGTATGTGTGTGTAGACATTCAGGGTAGATCCTAGTGCGTGTGTACATGTGTGTGAGTGAGTGTGATGGTGGATACAGTGTTCGGGTGGGAATTTCAGACTGGCGCTCAGACGCCATAGCCGCAAGATGTGACAAGTTGACTTGAGCTGCGTTCCTGGCCGGAGGCCATATCTCTGAGTTTTCTGTGTGGGTGCACTGCGCCATCTCACGCTTGTTGCTGATTCTATTTTGAGGAAGTTGTGTTGCCATTGGCACCTGCATGTATGCATGTTGGAAGGGAAATGGAGCGAAGTCTGAGTGCATAATCGTTGGCTCTAGACCTTTCGTTGTTAGGAGCATCTTATATCCGAGTTTGACTGTGTAATCTTGGATGGGGATAGGAGGGCTGGTCGTTTTGTTTTTTTCTGCTGGCCAGGCCCACTTGTGGGGGTCAAACTCGAGGTGCGGAGCCGCTGTCTTGATTTGGATTATCTGTTTAGGCCACAAACCTAGCGTTCTTACTCTGCGGAGTCTGAAGGCATTGAGGACGTCCCTCTGTGGATTCGTGTTTTGGATGAAGTATACATCCGGTTTGACGTTTAAAATGGGGAAAGAGGTGAACACCGATAGCTGATCCGAAGTTGACTGTCGGTGGGAGAACCTGTAGGCTTTCGATGGACGGTTGTCTTGGCCTATGACTCCCCACTCGCCAGTCTTCCCGGTGAAGTCTTCCTTGAGTATCTCTTTCCAGCTTTCTGGGATGCTTTTTTTCTTTTCCTCATCCCCGATGTCCCTTACTCTCCATATTCCGTGTTTGATCCATGAAATCCATCTGTTGCCTCTGCGGGAGAGGGTCAACGGGTGGTTCCACTCATCTCTAATCCAAGGGTTACCAAACAGCGGCTGTCTCAACACTTCGTCTTTGGATATTGGTTTGTTTATCCTCTGCTGCATGATTTCCCTCCAGATTTTAAGCGAGATAGACCAGTAGGGCCGGGGTGTCTGTTCTATGGCCAAGAGAAAGGGAGGAGCAACCCGAGGACAGTGAAAGACAATAGTGCCATAAATTGGGTGTCGGAATAACATGTACATTGTATTCTACTACTCGTTGGTATTGTTAAATAGATCCTGTGGTAACACCGGTAAAGTACCAAAAATGGAGAAGTGCAAGGAAGATGAGCAATAGTGAACTTCAGCAATCAAACAGCATCATATACACAAGACCAGATAGTCGTGACCTCGAACCAACAGAATTGCATCACGAGTTTCACCAAATAAGAAGACACCAAGAGCTCAAAATTGACAATGCTGGTAATGTCTCATCATCATCATCAATGAAGAACCAATGTTGATATCCTATCTGGCGCTCGACGCCCAGACTACTGATGACAAATCCTATCTAGCCTAGACTACAATGTCGAATGTTGACGACATCAGCTCTCCGAAGTATGAGCATACAACGACCAATGTCGCACGCTTCCAGCACCAGGTATGTCTCTCGCCACACTCACAACCTCGTTCCCCAACACACAGATGCCACTTGCACCCAAGGACCACCCTGCGCCTCACCCAGCTTACAGCAGCGCAGCTCGGCTATGGCTGCGTGCTCCTTCCCTGCTCGCCCGGGAGCGCATAGGCGCCAGCCAGCAAATAGTGCAGCAGCGCTTGCGCAGCATGCAGCCAGCACCCGAATGAGCAATGCGGAGGCAGGCCATTTGCTATATCGAAGTGGCCTGCCTGCGTCCAGTCCCAGGAAGCTTCCAGTAGGCGCCGGTAGCCTGAGGCCCAGCACGAACGAGAACAGGCCCAGGGCCTGAGGTGGTTCCATGCGCCCAACTGCCTTTGGCCTGTGTTTGGCCCAGTACCCGTATCCAGCCCAGGGCCTGCTTTCCATACATTCACACACGCGGCCCAGGGCCTGGATTCTCTCAACCAACTGGCGCTGCGCAACTGCCTGAATTTTTTTGAGTTGCGTGGTGGCCAGAATAGGGCCCTGAGGGCCTCGTCGAGCCTGCCTTCACTTAGGGCGGCCGACAGGCTCCCGAAAAGGGGCTGAATGGGGCTTATAGAGGCAGTGGCCTCGCAGAAGGGACGGAATAAAGTTCAATGAACATAATTGAAAACTGACTGCTATATCCTGTTTTTTGTCCCCCTCTCCTCTACCCTTCTCTTTTCCTTTTTGTTTGCTTGTTCTGATACCCCACCCATATCCCTGCTCACATGCTGTCCCCTGACTTGTTTAGGGTAGACCGGCTGTGAAAGAGAGCTGAAGAACACCCACTCTTCTCTTCCTTCTTTTTTTTGTATTTTGGTCCTTGAGGACATCCGTTAACACCAACTCCGTGAACAAAAAAAAATTGAAAAAAAAGTTAAGAAAAAATGAAGAAAACGTGATCTTGTCCAGAACAAGAGTAAGGATGCGCGGTCTTCCCATTCCACTCACCCCCCCTTTTAGTATTCATTCCTTTTTTTTTTTTTTTTTGTAAGCCCGGTAATATGAGCTATTGCAGCCCTCCACTCCGTTTGCACATCTACCTGTCTTGCTGGCTGTGCTGCACATCAATCTCAGCATTAAATTACAGTTACCTTTGCAATCTTCCTCAGGCTCAGGACGAATTTCCTCCTTTCCAATCTTCCTCAGGCTCAGAAGGAATTTCCTTCTCCTCTTTTTCTGTGGCCTGCCAATCCCCCTCCCCCCTCCCCCCTTCTCTTTTATCGCTGTCATCATCCTTCTTCATCGTCTTGCTATGAAGACACCTGCTGACCCTGAAATGAATCCTTGTCACCAAATCTCTACTGATTGTCCAGACCTCCTTTTTCAAATTTCAAACAGCGAAACTTTTGCCTTATGTTCTCAATCAATTGCCGTTTCGTTTGCATCATCTTCGCTCCCGATACAAAGGTGCACTGATGATGAGGAATGATTGGTAATGATAATAATGCAACTGCAGGTTATATGCCCGTAAGGGAAGGCAGTATTACGAGAACTGCAATATTTGGGGCAGTGTTGACTTCATCTTTGGCAATGGAGCAGTGTTATTCAACAATTGCACCATTTATGTGAGAGGCTCGGGCTGGATAACCGCACAGACAAGGAGAGTAAGGGAGAGCAGGACAGGTTTTCTGTTTTATGGAGGGTACATTGTACGGGCGCCTGATGCGGATTCTAGTTTAATGTCGTTCCTGGGACGGCCGTGGGGGTTCTTCTCAACGGTCATCTATGCCAACGTCTTCATTGACGGCTTCATCCTAGGCGAGGGATGGGGTAGGTGGCCGGGACGTGAGTCACATGTGCTGTTTGGAGAATACAACACTTATGGACCTGGATCGTTTGCTGCCAATGCGTCTTACAGAGTCCCCTTCAGCTGGTTGTTTACTGACAGGGAAGTGGCACCGTATTTGGGAATGCCAGGAGACCGACCGGGATTTGCGTTCATATCTGGTAACCTGTGGATGGAAATTCCTCCTCTAATTCCTCCTCCCCCTCCTCCTCCCCCTCCTTCTCCACCGTCTCCTCCTCCTGCTCCTGCACCCGCACCTGAAGTTACTATGGAAGCTCTAGCTCCATTGCCCACTTCTCCCCCTCAAGATTTCCCTCCTTTCTCCATGCCATCTCCGTCTCCCTTGTCTTTCCCGTTGGATGGCGATGTGGTGCTGTAGGCATTCTGGAGAGCGCACTTCTTACTCCTCTCTCCCCACAGATGCCATGACAAGCGCAGACGCCTCGCTAAGCCTTGGCTTTCGCCAGCAGCCCATCCCTCCCTACAAGCAGGCATCCAGCAAGCTGATGCTTGGCTGTGAGAGGGTCTCCTTCCCTCCCTTCTACTCCCATAACCTTCGTCGAATACTGCCAGCTAGTTCTTCTGCAAGCGTTCTGGCAGGCCCTGGTAGACCATCTTTTGCCGCTCCCTTCTCCATCTTTTGGTCCTCAGGAGGTGTGCTGGTGCTCCTGAAATCTTTTTGGTCGTTGGCTGGAGTTGAAAGGGGAGGGTACAGAGAAAGAAGAAAGAAAAGCAAGACGATTTGTGAAGTTCTTGACTCTCAGGTCTCAGAGTCAAAGTCCGTATACCACCCTGAATGGCATTGAGCTGAAACCTGGTAGACCAGAATGGCCAGATCAGGTCAGGACTCGTGGGATTCATTTCTGACCAATCTGGATCGACCTTCAACACAAATTGATTCTTGATTCCACTCTGATCAAACTGGAACTGGATGTAAGTAACGTCCTTGGTGGGTCGAGTTGGACGACGAAATTCAAATTGGAGTGGAGCTGGTCCATCTAAATCCCCACTGGGGTAAACTCTTTTCCAACGAGATCCAAATGGGACCACAGCAGGTAAAAATGGATGCCATCTGCAGTCATATCTGGTTCAACTGAATCCAAGTTAAATTGGAGGCCTGAACCAGGTCTAGGTGTGGTGACGGCTTCCCTTCAGAACAGGTGTGTGGGAAACGTAATGTGCACATGAATGGGGTTGAAGCGGAGGAGAAATGAGACCCTCAAACGGATCGCGCCAATAATTACTGCTCCCACCAGGGCAATGTGTACACATAATCCCAGTGCTAAAAACTGTAGCAAGTCACAGATCTCTCGTCTTGCCAGGTGAAACTCCACCAAGGTGAGCTAATCTGGCCCCACTGATCAATGCAATGTTCGCTACTGTACCACCTCTTAGCAAGGACCAGAAACGGATGTCAGAGAGTGGAAAATAGGTGATCTCTCTCTCTCTCTCTCTCTCTCTCTCTCTCTCTCTCTCTCTCTCTCTCTCTCTCTCT
>BFEA01000958.1:330012-341695 GCA_003427395.1 Chara braunii | reverse complement strand
TGCTTCGAGTGAATTGGTGGGTAGGTGCTCGGAGTGGCCCATTCGGTATAGGTGCTTGGAGTGGCTCGATCGGTAAGAACTTGGAGTGGCTCGCTGGGGAGGTGCTTGGAGTGGCTCGGTCGGTAGGTGCTTCGAGTGGCTTGGTCGGTAGGTGTTTGGAATGCCTTGGTCGGTTAATGTGCTTAGAGTGGTTTGGTCGGTATAGGTGTTTGGAGTGGCTCGGTCGGTACAGGTGCTTGGAGTGGCTCTATGGGTAGATGGTTGGAGTGGCATGCTGGGTAGGTGCTTGGAGTGGCTAATTGGGTAGGTGCTTGGACTTACTCGGTGGGTATGTGCTTTGAGTGGCTCGGTGGGTAGGTGCTTGGAGTGGCTCGGTGGGTCGGAACTTGGAGTGGCTCTGTCGGTATAGGCGTTTTGAGTAGCCCTGCGGTATAGGTGCTTGGAGTAGCCCTGTCGGTAGGTGGTTGGTGTGGCAAGGTCGGTAGGTGCTTGGATTGGCTCAGTCGGTAGGTGCATGGAAAGACTCGGTCGGTACATGTGCTTGGAGTGGCTTGGTCGGTATAGGTGCTTAGAGTGGCTCGGTCGGTATAGGTGCTTGGAGTGGCTCAGTCGGAATAGGTGCTTGGAGTGGCTCGGTCAGTAAGTGCTTCGAGTGGCTCGGCCGGTAGATGCTTGAAGTAGCTCGGTCGGTAGGTACTTGGAGTGAATTGGTGGGTAGGCGCTTAGAGTGACCCAATCGGTATAGGTGCTTGGAGTGGCCCGAGCGGTAAGAACTTGGAGTGCCTCGTCGGGTAGGTGCTTGGAGTGGCTCGGTCGGTAGGTGCTTCAAGTGGCTCGGTCGGTAGGTGCTTGGAATGGCTCGGTCGGTATATGTGCTTCGAGTGGCTCGGTCTGTAGGTGCTGAACTGATCAAAAGAAAAAATAAAAAAAGAAAAAAAAATGGTAGCGCGACGAAACTGGGAGCGTTACGAAAACGAAAAGAAAGCATGAAAGCAAAAGAAAAAAAAGCGAGCAGCGCGAACGTTGCGGGCTGCTTGCACCGGAACTCACGAAACGAGAAAAAAAAAGGGACGCGAACCATGAACGGCGGCCGTTGTATCGACCACAAAGGGGAAAACGGCGTCGAAAGTGACGGAACGAAAAAAAAAAAGGGGGGGGGAATAAGGGGGAAATGTGGGCGTGGGCATGGGTGTGTGGGTCTAGATGGTTGCTGCTGCGGCGGGGGACGACGGCCGAAAAGGGGAAAGCGGCGCGGAAAGCGACGGAATGAAAAAAAAAAAAAGAGGGAAATGTAGGCGTGGGCGTGGGTGTGTGGGTCTAGATGGTTGCTGCTGCGGCAGGTGACGACGGCCTACAGCGGCCGAAAGGGGGAAAGCGGCGGTGAAAGCGACAGAATGAAGAAAAAAAAAAGGAAAGTGTGACCGTGGGAGTGTGTGTCGGCATGGGCGTGGGTGCATGGGTGCGTGGATGTGGATGGTTGGTATTGCGGTTGTCTGCGCTGCCATGATGCCTTTTGCCGCTAACACGAGCAGGAAAAGTGGGATCGCGACAAAAACGAAAAAAGTCGTCGTTGACGCGAGCAAGAAAAAGTGGGAGCGCGAAAAAAACAGAAAAAAGAAAAGAAAGCGGGAAAACAAAAAAAAAAAAAAAACGAGCGGGAAAGCGAAAAAAAAAAAAAGAAGCGAGCAGCGGGAACGCGACAGACTGCCTGCACCGGAACTGACCCAACGAAAAAAAAAGGGACGCGGCGGACTGTCTACATTGGAACTGACCAAACAAAAAAAAAGAGGGGGACAACGGCCACTGTAGCAGCCAAAAAGGGAAAAGCAACGCCGAAAGCGACAGAATGAAAAAAAAAAAAAAAAGGAAAGACGGCCGCTGCAAAGGCCAAAAGGAAAAGAAAAATTCAGCGGCCTAACTCAGTTGGTAAGGCACGCAAGTGGCATTCAGGAGGTCGTGGGTTCAATCCCCATTGGCCTCATGTACCTTTCCTGGGCATGCTTGGCGCCCGTCACCTAGAGATAAACCACTGGATCCCCCGATCGACATTGAGCAGAGCCTGCTGATGTTCGTAGGGGAGAGGACCTGAGGGGAGAGGACCTGAGGGGAGGAACAGGGATTGGTCCTGTTGGCATGGTCCCTCATGCTACCGGCTGTCCCCTAGCCGGTATCGCCCACCTGCAGGTCGGGAGCAGCACCCGCATGCTCTCTCCTGAACACGGTTCTGGTTGCTATGGGATTCCATGTATGCCTACAATTAGGAGTAGCGGTAGGTAGGTAGTGTGAGGTGAATTTGAGAGAAGAAAAAAATTAAAAAAAAAGAGAAACAAAACGTCGGCCGATCCGATATACCGCGCCCAAAAAAGAAAAAAAGAAAAAAAAGAGAAAAAAAACGACTTTTTTTTTTTTTTTTTTTTTTTTTGGGAAAATTGCTCACGGGTCACCTGTTTAGTTCAGAATCGCGAAATTGAAGTCACCGGAGTTCCTAAAGGCAAAAAAGACATTACCTGGCAGGCGTATGAGGGCCTTAGTTAGTATTCAACAAATTTCTTTTTCTTTTTCTTTTACTTTTTTTCCTTTTTCTTTCCCTGGTATGAACAGGCCTAGGAAGAAGTTCGCCCGTTGCTTCTGGAACGGTCCGCAGTAGCACGTGGTAGGGCCAAGCCCTAAGAAGTTGCATTCACCAGATGAATCTCCTCTGGAATATGGTGAGATACAACTCCACATGGAGCCACAGCCATAAGGGAGTTCTCTCCTCGTTGCCACGAGAATCTGGGGAAGGGAATCTAACAGCTAAAGAAGAAAAGCAAAAAAAGAAAGGGAAAAAAAAAGAAGAAGAATACACCTAAAACAGTTGCAGGCTGTGTAGCGGATCTCTGGTTGGCCTGTGAGACCAGCTCCTTGGCCTGTTCTTACAGGCCTGTGTTGTATTCGGGGCAGTCCAGTCCAGGCCGGTACCTCTGTCGGTACCAGCCAGTCCAGTCCATTCCGTCAGTCCGCTGGGGTATACCCCAACCATTGTCTGTTTCCAGTCTCATTCTACAGTTGCACGATCTTGGAGTACGTGCGTTGGAGTCGTGTGTGGGAGCTGCGCTGTGCCATTTCGCTCCCCCCTTCCTTCCTCCATCACCATCTCTATCTCGGCGGACCACCTCACCCGGCCGGTCCGCCACACTGGTATCGGAGCGGGAATGTTCCCCGCTCCCACCCGCCACCCCGCACAGCAGGCGAAAGGGCTGAAACCCGACAGTCGGGTTTTTGGCAGTTTTTCAGGCGTTTTTCGTTGTTCAAGGGCGGGAAAACGAAAAAAAAAAAAGAAAAAAAAAAGGCTGACACGTGGCGAAAAAGTGAGAGCCATCACGAGCGTGTGCGCGCAAGCGCCAAGGCCAAGGCATGCGCGTGCGCCACGCGCCCACGCTGCCCCGCTGCCCCGCCCCGCCCCGCCCCGCCCCGCTCCCGGATCTTGATATATCATATTATCAAGATCTTGCTGCCATTGGGGTTTGAACCGAGGCAGCTGGCTGGCCTTACGCGGGCGTAAGCACCCTGCTAGCACACTCACTACTGTGTATGCATGGCCATCTCTCCTTGCCCCCCCCTCCCCCGGTCGGCTGTTGTTGGCTGCGCATGTGGCCATCTCTCCTGCCACGTGGCAGCTCGTGGTGGAACTGAAGACCCCCCTGCTAAGGGGGCTGCTCTACACTGGTGAGGGTCTGCTCACACAGCAGACCCTAGATCTGCAGATCTCCAGAACTGCTGCTGCTAGGGGCTGATCAAGATCTCAGCCACCTCTCTCCTCCCGCTGGCTTGCTGCAGTGAAGGCCAGGACCCTCCTGGTCTTGGCATACCTTGTGCCCTTGGAGACACCAAGGGCCAGGTATCATCTTTCATTCTCCTCTCTCTACTAACCCACCTCCCCTACCTCTCCTCAATCCTCTTACTCATACCCCTCTTCCCACCCCACCTTTTCTCCCACCACCCATTCTTTTATTCCCTTTTCTTCATTTATTTTCTTTTCTTTCTTCCTCCTTTTCTCTTTGTTCTTGATCCCTCTCCACCTTTCCCCATCCCTTTCTCTTCAATTCTCTCACCCTCCTCTCCCGCAACTACCACCACATCTTCCCCCCCCACCTTCCACCTACATCTTCTTTTCTCCCCCACCTATTTCTCTCTTTTCTCCTTCACTTTTGCATTCCCCTTCCCCCCTACTTCGAATTTTTCCGTTTTTCTTCTTTCTATCTTTCCTTTGATTTATCTTTTCTCTTTTTTTTTCCGAAAATTCGAATTATCTTCTTCCTCACCTCCTTTTCTCATTTTCTGATTTATTTTATTTATATTTTTATTTATTCTTAAAATTTGAATTTCCTTAAATCTGATTAGGTATTAGTTTTTGTTGCTTCCGACGCACATTTTGACCCCGTGGTGGTGACGAAGTGCTGCCGAAATTTTCTATTTTTTCTTCCACTTAGTCCTCTCGGCACACTTCGACCCTATAGGGGTAACGAAATGCTGCCAAATGTTTTGAAAAATCAGAAACCTCATTTCTCTTCACCTCCTCATCCACTTATTTATTTATTTATTTATTATTTATTTTTTGAAATTTCTAATTTGCAGCATCTTGAAACCTAGTGTACTTACCTTGGTCTCCCCTTTCCTCTTGGCACATTCTTGACCCCATGGGGGGTAGGAAAATGCTGCCGAAAATTCTAAAAAAATAAATATTATTTATCTCTTCATATTTTGTTTTCTTATTTCTTTAATTATTTTTATTATTTATTTTCATTTTTTTTTCTCTCAAAATTTCATTGTTTATTTATTTTCCTCCCGCCTTCCCCCCTATGCTTGCTATTTTATTTTCTTGATTAGGTCACCGGTACCCTATCCTAACCACTCAAACTCCGGTTAGGGTTTTATTGGGTTTTGTTAGGCTTTATGGATTCTTCAAACCCCCTCTACTTCCCTTCCCATTCGGGCACCTTGGACCTGAATCACCCCTTCCCCTTTGACGGCGCCCGCGCTAGACTCACTAACGTCGTCCGCCGCTTTCTACCACAGACCCCGCCCTACACCCTTCGCTCACGCGGACCTCCTCTGGCTCTCCCCAGTCCGTCCCGTCACCTCCCCATGGCCGACGGTGCGTCACAAACCGCCGACTCGACGATAACCTCGGCACTGGGCACCACACCCGTGCCGGCGCACCAGGGCCAGCAGCCCCAGGGGGATTTGCACACCCTCCTTACCTCCCTCCTCGCGCCCATCCAGATGCAACTCGCGAACCTCGCGCCCTTACAGGCGCAGGTGGCCACTCTTGCCGCTCGCATGCAGCAACTCCAGAACGTTGCATGCCCCGCATCTCCTGCCTCCCTCTCTCCTCCTGGCTCGTAGTCCGAGTCCCCACCCCTCCGACGTGGTGGCCACGGTGGAGCTTCCTCCTTCGCCACCACCGACCCGGCCATCCTGGTGACCGTCCACGCCCCTAGCACGACGGCCGCCACGGGCCAGGCCTCCCCTCACTCTTCGGCTGCACCCGCCCAGACGTCGGTCACTACGGCCACGGGACCACAACCCGCTACCATGGTCTCAGCTTTTCCGGGTGCCCCGCTTCTCGCTCCCCTTCGCACGACCACAACACCACTCGGCTCTTCCCCCTCTGGGATGCCCCGCGCCGCTCGTGCGTCCACTTCCCCCACTCTTCCCCCTGCCACTCCTCGCTCACTCTATGTTCGAGGTCTCGAGGACGAGCTTGCCTAGATCCGGGCCGACCTCGCCCTTTACGCCTTCAGCCACCCCCACCATCATAGGTGGCCACGCCCTTGGGCGCACCCCCTTCTTCTTCTACTCTTCCATTCTTGCCGGCTCGCTTCCCCGGCCCCCCACCCCCTCCACCCCCATCCTACCTCCTTCCTACACCATCGCTTGCTGGGACCTCTTCGACCGCAACTCCCTCGCAGCTTACCGCTGCTCCCCCCACCGCTCCACCATGCAGCCCGGGCGGACAGTCAGCTGCACCCCCTTACCCAGGACCTGCGCCGACTTACTCGGCCGTAGCGCAGACCTCTGCTCCCCGCTCTCCTCGCCGTCAAAACGGTGGCGCATCACTCGTCCGCTTGACAGACATTGTCGTGTACGATGGTACAGGAATACACGTATCTCAGTGGCTACAGTCTGCCACCCGCACCCTCCAGCTCATGGGCACCCCACCCAACACGCTGGTGGCTCACCTCTCCACGCGCCCGCCTGGCGGTCTTTTCGATGCCTGGGAGGATTTTTACGCGTACGCCGTCCGTGCGGGTCGGACTCCGACCTTCATGGATTTTCACGCGTTCCTCGAGGATCGCTTCGGAGCCCGACATGACGTGACCGACACCTTCGAGCGCGTCGTCAGCACACGCTGGTCCGGTTCTGGTGGCGCTGCCGGCCTGGACCACCACATCCAGATCTTCCAGGACACCTGCCTTATTTGTGATGTGGCGTTCCTTCCCGAGGATGCCCTCATCGATCGTTTCTTGGCCAGCCTCCCTCTTGAGTACCGCTCTGAGTTATGGCGGTACGAGTTCACATCGGCCCCGTAGGCGTACGAGGCCGCCAGGGACCATCAGCGGATGCAGTCCCGTCTTCAGCACACTTCCTCCTCACAGCCTCAGCGTACTGGTTACGCTTCCTCCTCCTCTCACGGCACCTCCCAGCACCGTTCCCCTTTCTGCGACCGCCCCCTCCGTTCCACACATCAGGGCCGCCACTTCTCGCGCCGCTTCAGCGCGCTCGAGTATGGTGAGCAGGACGTTGTTGCCCCGTTGTCGCCAGAGGGCGACCAAAGCGACGACCTCGACCTCTGCGAGGTCGTCCATTCCCACCTGGAGGACTCTACCCTCCCTGTAGCAGAGCGCCTTCAATTCGTGCTCTCTGCCCTCTCTCGGGCACGCAGCCGCCCTTGTCACGCTGGCGCATCGCCCTCCGAGGTCCCTCAACAAGACCTTCCTTAGGGCTTTGTCCCTCCTCGCGGTGTCCTTTCCGCTGAGGAGCTCGCGGCTATTTTTGGCCGGCGTGTGTACTTGCGCTGCCGCCAGGACGGTCATACCTCCTCGCGGTGCCCATACACCACCGCCCTCGACCACCACTACGCTGACCTTTCTCGCCAGCGTCATGCTCAGTCCCCCCCCGGCGCCTCGCGTCCCCGCGGCGCCTCCTAGCCACGGTGCAGTGTACACCTGCGCCCTCATCAATAGTCGGTTTCCCGACATCTCCGTCGCGGTTTGCCCCTCTCGCTACTGGAGTTGAGGTATCCCAGGACCCGACAGAGTGTACTCAGCCCTCTGTCGCTGTACTGTCGGCACCTTCGCAGACCACCATTTCCCCTCCTGCCGCTCCACGACTACTGACGCGTCAAGCCATTCGCTCAGCCTGTTGCAGCAAGCAGCTTGCGACTCGTGAGGACGTTGTGTCCTCCCTTCTGGACTTGAGCATACACCAGGCTCGTCATGAGCGACTCACCCTCCATGTCCCTGCACTGCGTCGCCTTCTCGCCATCCTCTCTGACCCTGATCGCACCCTCCCGATCATTCCCGTACGACTCGGGACTCCACGAGGATGTACTCAGCGCTGTGGGATTCATTTCTCAGGGTGAGTTCATTCACCCACGTGTGGTGAAGGAAGCACGCCTACCCACGATAGGGTCTCCAACTCCCATCTCCGTCACCCTCAGAGATGACAAGACCCAGCGTTTTTTCGATGAGACAGTCTCCGACCTCCCTTTCTTCCTCACCCTCGAGCCGACTGATCGTACCCCGGCGTCTCGTCGCCACCACTCCTCTGCACATTTTGATGTGATGGAGACAGGGTACGATTTCATTCTCGGTACTCCGTGGTCTCGTCGGTTCCACAGCACCGAGGCCGATTGAGCGACCAACACTCTCGTTCTCAAAACGAAGTGTGGACAGACGTATCGCATACCTTTCATAGGTACCACCGCGACACCACGCCCCGATCCTCCTCCCCCGGAGCCCTCTGTGCCCACTTCATCTCCTTCTATCAATGTCACTTCACCGTTATTATTAATTTTTTTTATTTTTTTTTTTTTTGATATTTTTCCTCGAACTATCACAGCCTAATCTACAGGATATCGAATTTTCAGGTTTTTCTGCCAATTTTCCTGAGCGCCAAAAATCGTCAAAGTTCGCGCTTGAAAATGTTTGGCTCGGACCCGCCTGCGCCTGCAGGTTGCCGCCCCCCCTAAGAACCCGGTTGGTAAGGCCAGGAAAGTCCATTTCAGGCCTGCGGGGGTCACACTGTGCAACGTTAGGGTTCGGACACATAGACACATCCTGGCATATCAGCAGCCTGACATCGGATACACTTCAAAAGACAGCAGTCCCCAAAAACAAAAAAGAGACTCAGTCCGCCTGAGCGGTTAGCTCAGGCAAGCAATTGGGTATTTCAAAATTTGTGCATGGGTTCAAGCCCCAACGCAACCACTGTGAACGAAATTCAAATATATATGTATGTATGTATGTCTGTGGGTGGGTGGGTGGGCGGGCGGGCATGAGTGAGTGTGGGTGGGTGGGAGTGAGTGGGCGGCGGGCAACTTTTCTTTTTTCCATTTTTCCGCCCAAGGCCAAAACACATGCCCACCGGGAAACAAAGAGAAAAGAAAAAAACAAAAACCAGGAAAAAAGCGACAAAACGGCACGCCCACCGGGAAACAAAAAGAAAATAAAAAGTGGACGCCGACCACGAAACAAAAAGAAAAGCAAAAACGAAAAAAGTAAGAAACGACCGACCGAAAACGAAAATGCTAAAAAAAAGAAAGGTCGGCCGCTTATCGACGGCAACGGCTTCAAGATATTCCCTCACATCTACGTCCGCCGCTGCCCGGCCCCGTGGGCGCGCTCACTCGTTTAATGGCACACTCTGAACATTTCGGTACGCGCGCCCCTCTACACACTCCCCCGCCTTCGATCGCGTTTATCCGCCGTCCCTCCTTAAAACTTCGACCCCAAATCCGGCGCACAGCGGACCATCGACCTCCCCCCGCGGCCAATCGGCCTTGCTTGCGCACTTCTTTTTGCGGCTGCTACGGAGCTCTGATTAGCTGGCGCCTTTAATCTTGTGCACAACTGTAATTTTCGGGCGGGCGCCATTGTAACTGTATCTTTCTTCTTGAGCTTCGTCTTTCCCGCCTCCTCTTCTTTCTTTTGCTAAGTCGTGATTAGCCCGCAGACTGCATGATCGGATCGATGCATGGAGAGTGGCTACGTCCCCCACACCGCGGTTTGGCCATGCAGATCGTAGGCAATCCCTTTTTTCCTCTCCTTCTAAGTCCCTGTAATTCCGTGATCATCGGGCATGCATGCACGCTATAAATTTCGGCTGCGCGATTAGTTAGCTCTCTTGACTAGAGGAAGCTTGGGGAGCGTGATCAGTGAGGATCGGCTCACAAGCGACTCTTAAAAAGTTAGAGGAAGCTCGGCGTGGCGCGATCAGTGAGGGTCGACACACGGGCAAAGTAAGAGGTGAGTAAGTGGGAGTCGGCGACCCGACGGGCAGGTGCCGAATGCGCAGGGTTGACGCGGGCCACGACGGACTCTGGGCGCGGGCGAACCTGACGGGTGCAGAAGAACTAAGTCGGGTGATGACTTCGTGGGTTGGTGCGCGACGACGAACTGTTCGCATCGGAGAGAGAGAGAGTTGAGAGAGAGCTGAGGTGGAAGAATGTGGAGTTGCAGTTTTCTTTGTTTTTTTCTTTCATTTTGTACATATATTTTGATTTCGGGCTGATCGCCCACGATTTTGTCGGCCATATCTTTTGTCTTGGCTTCGACCTTCTTTGCTCAATCGGGTTATGCGCGTTTCTCCTTGATGGATGATGAATGAATGGATGTTTGCATGGCTGTCTTTTCGACTGTTTTGTTTGTCTCACTTGTCGCTTTTTTTTTTTGGCTCTGCCCCGTATCATGGATGGATGTTTGGCGTATTTAGATGGAATGTATGATTAGTGTTTTGTTTTAGGTCTTTTTTTGAAATGAGAATTGTCAGGTTGGCAGTACCACGCCACTTTTTGCATAATTAGGAGGATGACCGCCTGATTGCTGAGTTGGGTGACTGTCTTCGCTGCACCACGATGCCTTCATGCGGGGCAACGGAGGAAATAATTAACAGAGGTGCGGACGCGTCCTCGTATATACGCGCGTAAGTTCAGCCGGCCTGGGCTGCTTACACGTGTCGATATGGGCGCGACCCGACTAATGACGGGATGGGTGATGGAATGATCACGAAACTCGATCTGTGTAGCGGATTGACCACGTGGGGTCCTTTACGGCCGTATCCGGAATTCCCTTGCCAAACAGAAAACGATCGAGTAAGCGAGGAGGATTTCCGCCTCGCTTCGCTCAATAACCCTCGCGGCCCTGAGTTCCCAGAGGATTACCACTCTCACCGATTCATATCCCTCGGCTTTGTCGTCGTCACTACCCCGTTCCCTCCCTTTCGACTTCTCCTCCCGTATCACCAATTCCTTGTGGTACCATGGCACTCTATCGCCCTCCATTGGCCCTGCGCGTCGCATCGAAACTCCCGACGACGCGGCAATCGCCGAAATAATGGCGCGCGAGTCCAATTGACACGTGGCCCACCAGACGGCCCGATTCCCAGGAACAGAAATTCCCGTAAGAAGTCCACCGCCATTGGACCAGGCGAAATGAACAGACCAAGGTGCACCGCGGAGGCCATCGGCCTTATGCAGCACAATACCTACCCGCTCTACCATATTGCATCTATACCCCTAAACCTTGTCACAGAAGATCTCAGTTCCGACCTGGGACTCCACCCCCACTTTCCAAAAATCCTTGGCACACCCCTGTTCGCACTTCCAAGCCCACAACCTACTCCAATCGGGAAGTCGCGTTGGGCGTGAGGTTGACCGTCACATGGTCCCTGAAGCAAGACAGCTGGGCCAACAACAAATTTTGTGTTGGGTGTGTGTTGAGGGTGGATGTTGCTTCGCTGCAGATCCATTTGAAGGAGGGGAAGGATGCCATTTCTTCAGAGCAGGACAACGGAAAATAGGCGGATTGGAAAGGATAAATAAGGGTCTTTCAAGCATAAGATGGGGTTGAATAGCGGGGTGGCCCTATTATCTGCATGGAAACAATCTCAAGATGTTGAGAATTGGGTGGAAAAGCTGGTTTCAATTTGGAAACCGTGTTCTAGCTGGCAGTAAATTACTGTCAGTCATTGCTAATGCTTTCAAGCCCGTGTGGACACGGCGGCATTACAAGGCGCAGTCAAAAGTCATCAAAGTCCTTCAGCTTTTTTGGAGGGCTAACTAGGGCGCAGTCACGAAAGCAGTTTGTAACTACATTTCGAACTGCCTTTTTAGAGAGTACTATGGTCCCAAGTTTCAGATCCAGTCGAAACTCTTCACATGCAAAACAGTCGCAAGGCCGAGTTTGCAACTGCAGCCCAAACATCAGAGGGGACTTAACCTATGTATCCCCTCGGCCGCGGCCGAGTTCGGTCATGGCCGCGACCGCCGGCCGTGGCCGGGACCCCCCCGATCATGGCCGCTCCGGTCACGATCTTTCGGCGCGGCCGATCGGGGAGGGGGTTTGGGGGGTGGGGAACGGGTTTCGAGTCGGGGGGGGTCCCCTACCCCCTCGCAAAAAAAAACCATAAAAACTTCAAAAAC
>BFEA01000958.1:309363-329466 GCA_003427395.1 Chara braunii | reverse complement strand
TTTGTATTTTTTTTAATGCAATAGAAAACAACAATGCTCCCAAAAAAAATACGGGCATGTAGGTTTTTCTTAGCCCTGCACGCCCATATTTTTAATTTTTTTTTTCATGCGTTAAAAAAAAAAAATAATCCTGCACCAAACTTGGTCGTTCGGCCGTGGCCGAACCTGGCCGATTCGGCCGCCGGCCATGGCCGCAGCCGAGTTTTTGGCCCCGATCATGACCGGGCGTGCAACATAGGACTGGACTCCAAAATGAAAGTTTGAAACGTATTTTCAAACTCTAACGTTGACCACACCCTAGTTTTCTCTTTTTTTTTTTTCCTACCCCCTTAAACAACCAGTACCTTTCCCATATATCCGCGGACCCCTTACAACAACTTTCGGAGGCCCAAAACGCAACACGGGCCATCTATGAAATTCATCAACATCGGCCCAACCACGAAAGTTGCGGCAGTTAACAACGTGAATATTAATTGTCTTTCAAGGAGGGAAAGGGTGTGCTAGTTTAAATTTGGATTTGAAATGCCCTGCCTACGTTGCATAGAGTACACAACCGGGGGCTTCCCGTATGAAACATACAGGTTTTTTCTGTACGGGATCTGTACGGGAAAAAAATCCGAAAAAAAACTATGTGATGCAAAACCACAAAACAAGCAACAATTGGATGAGCATCATCTTCAGATTCTTAATAGATTTTGAGAAAAAAAATCATAACAATACTGGATTTAAAAAATAAAAAAAAATAAAAAAAAATAAAATAAAAAAAACCTCGTACGGGGCCCCTAGCGTACGAGTAGCGTACGAGTACAAGAGTACGAATCCATACTCGTACGAGGGTGCGTACAAGTGGCAACATAGTGCCCTGCACTGCAATTGTAAAATGTTTTCTCTCAATAAACAATGGAATGGATTTTTTGAATCTATTCTAATTACAATGTTTTWGGAGTCCGGAAGGAAGGTAATAGGTGCAAATAAGGAAGGGCTTACAGTGGATACCTAGGTACTCAGAGACGAAGAAGGGCGTAGCAAGCGACGAATTGCTTGGGGGAGTCGAAAACAGGCAAGGCTACAAGCATTGAAACCAAGGCGACCTGCAAGCTTGCTCGATTGATTTTGAGACACTAGTGATGCATTATTCCACTTTTTCCTCCATGAGATCGGGTTTTTACGTGAAAAATTGACTTTTTTTTTTCTTCACACCGGGTGTGACGGTCTGAGTTTACAGTGATACTACCAAATCAATTCCAAGTTCTGTTTCTTCCTCTCCCTCTCTCTTCCCTGCCTCTCTCCCTGTCTATCTCCTCCTCTCTCTCCCCCTCCTGATGATGTAGTGCTTCACTCAGTCTGATTCACTTCAGAAAGAATATGATCCTTAGCTTATCAGTATATTTTGGCAGGCAGGTGATTGTGTGAAGGAGAGAGCACAGATTGTAATCATCAGCCTTCTTATTGTCGCGGGCATTTCGATGTGAAAACAGCGTGAGGGAGAGCTGGTGCTGCTTTGAGCCTGTCACAATTTCCATTTTGTCTCTTCTTTCAACATTATACACTTTTCTCTTTTATTTTATCTACCACCTGCCAGAACAGAGATGCACTCAAAGAATAGACTGTGATTCCCAATTCATCAATCGAAAATGAAGATTTCTTTTTCGCCTCACGAAATCATGCTGTGCCTTTTTTCTGTGTTTTTGCACCGCATGAAATTATGGGTTCCATCCTCCTACCGACTTCCCCGAATACAACGTAGTGCGGTCATTATACCCCCCCGTATTTGGCCAAAATTTCAGTCCACGTTCCAGATACAGCAAAAATGACAAAACCTTCTTTTCGGATGAAGGTTTTGGGACGCCATACACATATTAACCTCATATCTAAACGCAAAGAGCGAAAAGTGTGTTGTGAAAAGTGTGTAACAAGGCATGCTGAAAATCATTGATGTGAACTGTGAGGTGAAAAAGAAAAAAAAAGTTGTACAACATGTTATTCGTTAAAATAGGACATTATATTTTAAATTGGTACTCGCAAGCTATTAATTTCATGTTAAAATCGCTATATTTTGGACTTGAATGGAACTTAGGATACGAGTAGTGAACCCGAAGAATGCAATTGACAGGCTATAAATTGAATCTGAACTGGAGATTCTAGACAATTACTTTCTGAAAATGATGGATTAAGTGTGGATTCCATTGCACTTCCATAGATTTTGTAACTTCAAAGCCGTTACGGTAATAACATGGAGTTGTCAGAAGGTGAAACTCAAGAGAAGTTCAGTTGTTGCACTCAATGCAATGAGATACTTAACAACAATGTTGAAATCTCGATTTCATCACACCTTGCTCGATTTTGTGTGAGCATTGAGTCGGACCTATTGTAAATGACTTTGTGACTTGCATTAATTTATTGAAACTTAATCGAAATGTGACTTTAAGGCAATCACACGGTAGACAAGGTGGTTTAAGTATGGATTCTGCCGCACTTTCATAATTTATGCACTAACTTAAAAGACGTAATTGTTGTGACTTGCATAAATTGGAACTCAATCGAAGAGTAAACTTTAAGCCTAAGGCTTATGCAATCACATGGTAAACGAGATGGTTTAAGTACTTAGTCTATGGATTTCATCGCACTTCGATAATTTATGTACTACATACTTAAAAGTCTTAGACGTATCTTGTGTGATTTGCATGTTATTAAATTATAACTCAATCGATGAGTAAAAGTCATTACATGGTAAACGAGATGGTTTAAGTATGGATTCCAATGCACTTCGATAATTTTGGACTTCATCGCACTTCAACAATTTATATTAACTTACTTAAAAGACGTAACTGGCATGTCATTGCCATAATACATTGAAATTCACTCGAACACCAGACGTAATGAGACACTGAATGACAAGGTTGTGAATGACCTCAGAGTCTGCATCACACTTCGATTAATTTCGTATATCACTGAGCATTGAGTCAGATGTGCTATACATGACATTATGTGAAGCAGAAACTAGAAATTGATCGATGAGTCAATGCAATCATACGGTTTAAGTATGGATTCTGGCGCACTTCGACAAATAATCATAAACTGATATCACATTGTCATATTAAACTGAAACTCATGTGAGTACCATAGATTCTGTCTCACTTCAAGAAACAACGTAATCTTGAAAAATTAAAAGTTAAAAATTGTATGGACATGTGCAAGAAATTATGATCGTAAATGCAAGATTGAAGTACGTCTTAATTAAACGCTACAAGCCAACTCTATATTGAATTGCATCTACATTAATCGCCGTCACGCTTAACTTAACTTCAAAAATTGCTTAACCATCACCCAACCATCTAAAAAAAATCAACCTCCAGACCGTGGACAAAATCCGCCACCTTGTCGCACCGCAGAGTCATCACAATTAACTAAGTTAAAAAAACAATATGCTCCCTTCCAAATTCCCGTCCGAACACTCATTTTCAAAAATCCTACTCCCTCACTCTCTTCGGCGGACGTGCACTCGTCACTCTTGTCCCCCGCATCGAGACTCCCTTCAACAGATGGACTCAGATCTCGAAGTGCAGCTTTGGCATTCTGTCGAACATTGGAAGGAATGACAAGTCAAGTCACGAACGGTTTTGTACCTCAGGTCGGTCTCTCCAACCAAAAGCGATTGAGTCGGCATGCTGTCATAGTGTATATTCAGTTATTTTTCATCGTTTCCCCCATGCGTTCTCATACAATTGTTCGAGCGACTTTGCTCTCTCAGTCCGCACCCAGTATTCCACTAGCACTTGATATGCACTAACGTGGCGCCTACGGGGGGTTCCCCGCAACACTATTAATGACAACAAAAAAGGCCTCGAAGGCCGTCCTATCCAGATTTGACAGGTAATTCAGTTAGTCAGGCGTAAATCATTAAGGGGGTGTGATCATCCCGATGCGTGCGATCTGGTCACTGACATGCCCGTGTCTTGGCGTGCTTCGCGGTTCGTGTCGTCATGTGTCGACGTTGGCAACGCGCGAATCGGAGCTCGCCTTGGCGACTAGACGAACCAGGGTTCGTTGGGGATGCAGGGGGTCTATCACCCATGGTTGTATTTGTCTTCTACGAGCTGAAAAGAACTTCGAGTGTCACGCGGTGTTCTACTGGTACCTGTCGAAATTCAGTTGTGACTGGAGCACGGCGCGAGTTCACTTTGTCGATGGGAGGAATAGGTGTCTATAGGGGTCACTTGGGGGCCGCGCTGCGCCGATTTGTACGATGGTGCACCGACAACTATCCCTTCTTCTGTGCGTTCTCTCGTCCAACAGGCAGTTACGAGCAGCAGAGCGTAAACAGGTTCTTGGCGCCATCCGCGACCACCGAGTTCGGATCCCGGCAAACTATGTAGTTCTGGGTGATGCTAAGCGTCCTTTTCCGTGGCCTGGTCCACTATGGGTGCGCACACGAGCTTGCCGTGTGTGTTGCCGTAATTAAGGAATACAGGGGTTGCTGCCATTGGCAGTGCTTATTGTCGTTCGCCTACGACGACGCTTCGGTGTCGAAGCCGCGCGGGCTGCAAAGCCTTGGTGTCCTGACAGATAGCCTCGAAATCGAGGTGGTGTTAAATGGGGTTTATGGGGGTCGATTGAGGGTCATTCACCCGTGTGTTTTATAATCTCCAACCACTCATAGCCTTGCATTTGTATTGACAACTCGTGGACGGGCAGTTCACGACGACCGATGCATAACCCATTCGCCGTCGATTCCGTTTCTGACAAATTCCGATCCCGGCGGACTTCTGTGATCCTCGGCCTCCCTCCCGTTCCTTGTGCACGTCTAACTCGTGGTGCGACGCGTCCTCCTGGGCAGAGGTCACGTGGCGCCAAAAAAATGGGGTCCACAATTTCAAAACAAAGATTCACGCCAGACACATTGCGTGTCCGACCCATAACCGGATGTCAAAAAACACGTGCAGGCAGCGCAAGGTAGACATCTATAAATGCAGGGCGGACACAAGCTCCCTCATGACGACTAGCCATGCATGACTTCGCAAGCAGTCGCAGTGATGGCGTGCTACGTGCTGTCCATACTAGCGTGGCCCTCGGCGGTGTCGAGGGTCTATTTCGGCACTCAAGTGTCGGCTGACACGCGCCTTGAGGGACTTGCCTCTCGACGCTTAACAACCGCAAAGACGGTTGCGGGACCTACCCTCTTCAGCAACCTGTGGGAATGACGGGTGGGCGGGCCAAGGCCCTTTGTAGCAGTTGAGTTCCATCATCGGAGGCCTTTGAGCAGGTCAAGGGGTTTGACTTTGACAGCTGCTACGGACTTCAACGTCCAACTAAAAAAATTATAAAAAGCAAAACGGGGAGGGGTATCTCTGTTCCCTACCGACGCAATTCTTAATGCTAGAGTCGCTGCAAGGAAAATTTGGAAACCCTTAGGCACATGCGATTAATGCATTCGAAGGATTCCCATCTCTGCCGAGTTCGGATGCCGTGTTAGGATGCTATGCCGGGGATCGGGTCTGGGGAAAGGGGGGGGGGGGGGCTTTGGGGTCATCATTTAATTCTTTACTATTCTTGCTTACAGTGTGCTCCGCTGTTTTGCAGGGTGTGAGACAAATTCGAATGACCCGTTCGATTTGCTGGAGAGTTCAATCGATTTCATTGACCGGAATCGCATCCGCTACACCGACGGTTACATGACGGCGTTAAGGATAACTCAGCGAACGACCGCATGAACCGGGCTATGGAAACCGAACAGGCCATCGACTTGCATTACCACCTACAACACCTAGAGTTGGCTCCGACAGGCTCTTCGGACAGTTCGCCGTTCCAACCGTCCACGACAGTTTTCCCCAAAAAACGAAGTCTCGCTTTTCGTTAGAGCTTTGGAGGCTGCATCCAATTGCCTACGGATTTGGCGACACCATCCACAAGGGAAGAACCGTCTGCCTCCCGAATCGAGTTTTGCATTCCTGACGAGGTGCACCCCACAACGTCGGCGCACAGCAGTTGCATGCCGATGGCTGCTTCTTTCGCAACATCTGATGACGAGAGTGAGAAGTTAGTGGCCACTGATTACTCGTCTGGAGGACAGTCCTCTTCCAGTGCACCTTCACTTCGCACCAGCTCCAGTACTACGAAGTTGGTTGACACCTACTATTCTTCAGAGGAACTTTCCACAGCACGGGTGAGTCCAACGCAAGTGCAGAGTGATGATACGATTCCAGTTCAGAGTCAGTCTGGGCCGAAAGTGTCGAGGCGGGGTTGATGTAGAGAGAAGGGCAATACTACAAATTTTGTCCGCACCTCTATCAGGCGAAAGACGAGCGTATAGCATGACTAATAGGAACTCTAGGAGGAAAGAACAGTACAAAAGAGCGAAAAACATGCTGTCTGAAAAAAGACTGCTCATGTTGTGCGACATGGAATGTTGCAAGGCTCACTGTTGTTACGACTTGTCGCCTGAGGAAGTGCGAAAGGTTAGACAAGGACTGTACAGTAAGACTCCGGTAGAGCGAGCTGAGTGGTGGATGAAAAAAATTAAAGATTTCACGGTAAACGAGGGTGGACAAAAACGTGTCCGCCCTGTGGAGTTGGAATGTTCGATGTGCGTCAAGGCATACTACAATATGCTCGGTGTCTCGGGTAACACGCTTTATAGCTACAAAAAACGCTTCGATAATGACTTTGTGCATTCCGAGCATGGCCTGACAGGTAGATATCTGCCTACCAATAAAACGGTTGCCATGCTTGCCACCATGAGAACGTTCATCAAGTGTCATGCGGATAGGATGCCGAATGAGGTGGCTAGTGAAGGCGGGGTTTCCAGACCGAAACTTCGACTCCCAGCTGCTTTTACGAAGAGATCAGTTTATGAGTCCATCAAATCTGACTTCCTGGCCGCTGGCCTCGCGGTCGTGTCTGAGTCCAACTTTTATAAATTATGGTGAAAACACTTTTTCCATGTATCCCTCGCGCACTCTAACACGTTCACGAAGTTCCATCTATCATGAACTGAAGGAACATATACAATATGCTGCTCTTCCTCGTGATCGAGAACAAGCTCGACAAGATATGAAAGTTCACCAAACGAGGCAAGTAATAGAACACAGATTGGACTATAGTCGAGCGGAAACTGATTCGATGGTCCGTCCAAACGAGCGTTTGTGTCTCATGATTGACGGCATGGATCAAAAGAAGACAACTATCCCCCATATTGGTCAGGCGAACTACTCGAAAGGACTTGGGCACGAAATGATGATGAAGACGAATTTGACAGGCGTGATTGCACACGATAGAGACCCTAGTATATATGTCTACACGTGGTTTCCGTATTTCAAACACAATTCGAATACTGTCGCTACTTGTCTTATGAAAACCCTTGTCGAAATTCAAGGGAGCGGGAAGCCACTGCTACCGTTTTTGTGCATTCAAGCAGATAATTGTTGGCGGGAAAACAAGAACAAGTACATATGTGCGCTAGCTGCACTCTTGGTTAAGTTCAAAGATTTCCAAGAGGTAGAAATAGGTTTCATGCTAGTGGGGCACACCCATACAGACGTTGACGCTACTTTCAGCGTTTTCTCGAAAAAAATTAAAAGACATAGACGCTTATACAATGAACGAGTTTTACGAGCTTATAGAGCAATCCCACAAAAAACCTCCCAAATGAATTTTCCTCGACACGATGGCAGATTGGATTAGTATAGTAGACCCGTGCGTTGCGTCGGACATTACTGGTATTTCGAAACCGCACTTGCTTAAATTTTTGATGGTTGGAGATAATCCGGGCATGTTGTACAAAGAGTTCTGCGATGACGACAAGTGGTTACCCGAAGAAGGTCCGATTTATTGGTTCAACCAAAACCCTGATGAAAGCTATGCAGATCCTTCGTGGTCATTCGACCCGCCTCATGTGCAATCCCTTTCTCGAAAAGACTATTTGAATGACAAAAATGGTGTTATTCGATTCCGCGAGTTGCTAGAGAGTAGGCGGTCAACGTGGTGCACTTACAATGACCATGAGGTGAGTAGGAGACAAAGAACTTTGTGTTACTAGGAGGAGGTTATCAAACTTGGCGATGAGATCATCGCCAACGGGTTGTCCTCACAACCTCAGGAAAGGTTTTGGCCAAGACCACAGTTGTGCGAAAGCAATCAACAACCTTCTCCTCGCAGTGTCAACATCGACGACAGGGAACCCTTGTTTGTTGAAAGAAGAAAAGATCGTCTGAAGACCAGTTTCGACCCCCTCGTGCATGTTCACGTGGACACTTTTCTTATTCTTCGCCCCTTCGACGATGATCTGTCCAGCGGTGTGCCAATCTGGGTGGGCAAAGCTCTTTCTCGGGTGGTTGTTGAAAAAAACTCACATAATTAAGGTGGCAGAGTGCCCAGGAAGGTACATGAGGCTAATGGGGATTGAACCCAAGACTTCCTAAATGTGCACTTGCATGCCTTATCAACTGAGGTAGGCTGCTGGATGATATAAAGGTTTCGTCATGGGGAGATTTTATATGTGCGTCAATCCGTCAGGATCACGGGGGAGATGTACAAAGTTCTTTTTTTTTGGTACAAAGTTTTTTTTTTTCAAATAACTACGGCGCAGTCAGGATTACAGTTTGTAATTGCATTTCAAACTGCGTTTTAGCAGTCTGTCAGAGCCCGAGTTTCAATTGCAGTTGAAACTGGGGCTGGCCTTTCCGAGCAGTTCAGTCAGCCACATGGGCGTTGTGTTGTGTTGTGTTTTTTTTTTTTTTCTCGGTCAAGTGCCGCGCTGCACCACGGCCGGAGGGAAAAAAAAAAAAAGAGCCCCATGGTTGGGCCACGTCCGAGATGTCTCGGCCACACACCAGACTGGCCACGGCCGAGATGTCTCGGCCACACCCCACATTGGCTACGGCCGAGATGTCTCGGCCACACCCGTGCCGGGGAACCTGGGTCTGTGTTTCAACAGCGCAGGGATGGAGGAAAAAGAGAAAAAAAAAAAGAAAAGAAGGGAGACTCTACAACGGGGGGCCAGTGCTTTGAGGAATGTATCTGGCCAGTATGTGAGGACGTTTTGCTTTTTGTTGTGAGTCTTTGGGCCAGATCCCACTCGCAAAGAGGATTGGAATAAGTGTCTGAATCTGGATGTGTTCCACGCACAGATGCAGAAAAGCAGATAAACCACTGTTTTTTGCACCTGTCCTCAAACACGTCCACATTCAGACACTTCCTACAATCCTTTTTTTTTTTTTTTTTAAAGACTACCGTCTTGAGATATTATCATTGAGCTGACTGGCCCCAGGCAATTCATTAGTAGTTGGTTTTACTCATCAAGTTCCATCATCTGGATTGGAACACAGGTCTGTATTTCAACAGTTCATGGGTGTACCCACTGAGCTAGGCTCTTGAGTCTACAATCCTCTTTGCCAGTGGGATCTTACCCTTTGTAGCGCCCTGCCAGCCAGGCAGGGCGGATTTCACGCGAGGTAACAGCCTCTATTCCAGACAAGTACTGTAGCATCCTGTATCCAACCGCAATCCCAGCATAAGGGATGCTTTTTTTTTTTTTTTTTTTTTTTTTTTTTDAAMAGWTYTKTYTTGGTGTTAGAATGGGCCTTGCTRCACTACTCTTGAAATGCACAAAAGAMAAAAATCATGGCGGTGCATCTTTCCATATTCTTGCGGAAGATTCACTCTCGTTTTGCACATTTCAAGAGTAGTGCAGCGAGGCCCAATGTCATGAACCGAGGCCGGGGACCTCACAATTCTACCCGGAATCCTGGAAAACAGGTCCAGCGTCCTCTCCTGGCTAGCAGACTGAAAACCAGGGCCGGTATCCTTAGGGCAAGAGGTAAAGAACGTGCTGGAAATCAGGTCCAGCGTCCTTCCGAATCAAAGAGTTCTTAACTTAATTCAGCAATTTCTGGCAGAATCCTTAAAAGAAGGATTCTAGTATCTGTCCACAGAGCAAAAAGAAACACTACCCCTCTTGACAGTCTATGACTATCCCTGTTCTGACTTTAGTCCCAAAGGTATGGTTTCAGCCTGTAGCAGAAACTAGATAACCCTGTCTTTCACAGGAAGAATTGTTCGTCCCACAGCAGCCTGGAGAAATATACTTGTCCTGAAGCTAGATGGCCTGCCCATCTAAAGGGCTGTTCCCACCCCCCTCTAGGGTTGGATAGCCTAGGAGCTGCCTGAGGTTTGAGCCTTTTTAACCTCCTGACTTCTGCTAATATTAGCATGCGAACCGAATACCGAAATTGGTTCCTGACCACAATCGGACAACTGGGTTTGGAATGAAATCTTCTGTCTCTGCATGCCAACCAGAGGATCCAGAAGGCAATAGCCCGAAATTTGTATGCCACAGTCTTACCTTTTGTGACTGTAGTGACTCCGGAAATCACAAAATCTTGAGTCCAGACATTAGGGACCCCCTAAGCCTTGTACCATATGTCCTGTAGCCATTCCCAGAAACCTCTAGCAATCACACATTCCCACCACAGATGTGCAGAAGACTCCACCCTCAGGTAGGGACAATGATCACAAAATATGCTTACCATCATGCCCTTTTCTGAACACCACTCTGCAGTGGGTACACAGGAATGCATGTGCATCCACTGCAGGCCTCCCATCTTGACCTCTGTGATGCTTGTAATCATCTGGCAATAAAAAGGTAGCCATTTGTCTACAAATGTTAAAAAAGGAATGGCATTGAAGCGTTTACTCCAAGACAGACATGACTGTGCTTTCAAGGAAGAGGCCTTTGACTGCATTTTATACCCCAGTTTAGGTTTGTATTCGTTGATTGAAAACTTGATAGGTGTAGACACACCGGACTCTAATGTCCATCCTACCTCGGAAGAATCCGGTCTGTTATCCACCAATTGTGTTGCCTGATCCACCACTTGAACCATCGGGTTCCCTTGTTGAACGAGGAGGGGGGAGACCTTGGTAGGTTTTCCCAAACTGCAGCTGGACGTTAAGATGATATCCCCTTTTGTAAAATTGGTTGGCAACTCCTTGACCCAGACTGCTGCTTCCAACCTGCGTTCCACCAATGAATCTGTAATGTGCAGCGTTCGGTCGTCTGTTTGGGGGTCCGACCACCAAGTGTCTTCTAGCCAAGCCCCGTTTTCAGCCCTTAGGAGCTCAGTCCATGCGTTAGGAACAGCCAGGATCAATGCCTTCAGATGCTTTAGATGTAGGGATATTCCTTGAAGGCCTCTAAGTTTGTGCTTAAGGGCCTCTGCCGACTTCCATTCTCTCCTTTTCCGGTCCCAGATGTGCTCCACCTTCCAAACGCCCCTCTGTAGCCATTTCCGTTCGAAATTACCCTTTCGTGGCGTGAGACTGAACATTACTGTAGCGGACCCACCAGGTGTGGTGCTCCGCTAGTGGTAGAGATGGAGATGGAGGAAGAAGGGGGGAGCGAGATGGCACAACGCAGCTCCCCACGCAAGACTCCAACGCACGTACTCCAAAATGTGCAAGTGAAGAATGAGCTCGAAAACAAACAAAGGCTGGGGTATACCCCAGCGGACTGACGGGACTGGACTGGACTGGCTGGTACCTACAGAGGTACCGGCCTGGACTGGACTGCCCCGAATAAAACACAGGCCTGTCAGAACAGGCCAAGGGGCTGGTCTCACAGGCCCTCCAGAGGTCCGCTACACGATCCTCGTCCTGTAATGGATCGCCTAGATACAAGCACGCTTCTGCCAAAAAGCGGAACTCTACCAAAGAAAAGAAACCTGAGTAGTCTAGGATGCGGAGCGAGCTCCATGCGGAGTCCATGCGATGCAACCTAGGATATAAAATGTCACAAAACAACAATGTCACAGCTAACAGCCTAAGTAAAAGCAAAAACAACTAACTAGCATACATGTCCTAGGAAAGCAAAAGCAACTAACTAGCATACATGTCCTAGGAAAGCAGAAAGTAGTGACAACTAGATCCTAGAATGTTGGAGGCAGTAGCCTCCGTCTGGGAACAACTGACTAGTGTATAAGTCCAAAGAACAGCAAAAGCAGAACAACTAAATCCTAGAAATGTCAGAGGCAGTAGCCTCAGTCTAAGAGCAACAAGGCAACAACAAAGCAACCATATGTCACAAGAGAAGTGTGTCGCAAACCAAAGGGTGGGATGGTCTCTGAGGGTGGCGAATGCAGCCTAGGGGTCGAAAACTCCTAAGGGCATCCACACATARATAACAGGGAGACACATGTCATCAGGCTCAATGAGGGTAGGGAACTGAGAGCGAACAGAACCAATGACCCTAACAGATAGACCATCAGGGCGGGTGATGCTCGACTAAGGGGTGACCGCTATGAAGGGTCGACCATCGGAATAAGGGAGCCTGGTCTACTGGGCGCACCTAGATGAAGCATGCGGGGCTGCCTAACTAGGGCGTGAGGGCCGGCGAAAGGTAGAAAGATGATGGGTAAGGAAATCATGCAAATGACTCATAAAGTGAGGGAAGTCGGAGCTAGATCCGTAAGATGGGAAGCCAAGGCAACACTACGGTCCCGATGCCTATTTGTATACCAAGGGAGAGCCCAACTAAGAGGAACCCGGCTAAAGGGAGACCATCATGCGACACAAGCAGGGTACTGTACAGGGTAGAGTGGTAAGAGAGTGGCGACGTGTGAAGTAGGCAGAGCTGATCGTGATGAAGTCCATGAAGCTGCCGATGACATCCACGATGAGAAGTCCGGAATGTCGTCGAGGAAGAGCCGCAGCGTCGACGAGCTGAAGTAGCAAAACTGATTTGGATGGAGTACTGAGAAGTCAAAGACGTGGGAAGGTAAGTCAGAGTCAATCGTCGTATCGAGCAGGACGACGACGAGTGCGCTGTGGACGCTCAGAAGCATCCGGCTGCTGTTGAAGGTCTGCCTCAGATGGAGCAAGCTCGACTTCAGCGGTCTCCTCAGCCGGAGGAGAAGGAGGAGGGTCAGTGGGCTCAGGAGGAGCAGTGAACCCAGCCCGACAAGCACGGTCATAGGCACGCACCAACATGCGAGCGTGCTGCAAGTGCTCGAGGGGCTCCCAGGTAGCCTCCTCATCAGGGTAACCCTTCCAACGTACGAGAAACTCGACGTGGGGAGGGTTGTTGTCGGTGACTCGGCGACCAATGATGTCTGAAACGAGGAACTCCTCGTGACCGTCCACCATGATAGGTGGAGGGCGCTCGTATGATCGTCCAACGAAACGCTCAGACGGTCTGCGGTAAGGATGCAGTAACGAGACGTGGTAGACATCGTGCACACGAGCCTAGCGTAGGTAGTCGGGCAACTTCACACGGAAGCTAACCGGGCTAGATGCCGTATCAGAACCGATGGCCTGGAGGATGCGGCATGGGCCAAAGAAGCGACGTCGAAACTTGCGAAGCGTGTCTGCTTTGAGCTGTAAGTGGTGGGCGTCAATAAGCACATCATCACCGACTTTGAATGGATGATCTATCCTCGATCGGTTCGCACATGCTGCCATGCGAGTCTGGAAAGCGGCTATGTGCTCATGTGCGGTCTTCATGATCGACGTCATGTGTGCAACCCAATTGTCCAGCGCGGGACAACTCGTGTCGGGGTGCAGCTGGGACGGTCGAAGGAAGTCCGCGGGAATACGAGGGTGATAGTCGAGGTCGCAATAGTAAGGCGACATCCCCGTGGCTGGCGAGACGGCGTGGTTGTAGGCTATCTCCGCGTGGGCAAGATGAAGATCCCACTGTTGGTCGTCACGGACAATCTTTCGAAGAATATCTCCGAGAGTCCTGTTCATGATCTCGGTCTGACCATCAGTCTGAGGATGGTAGGACGAGGAGAAGCGGAGCTGAGTGTCATATACCTCGTGGAGCCGTCGCCAGAATCGGCTGGTAAAGCGCGGGTCACGGTCAGATATGATGATCAGAGGTAAGCCGTGGTCACGCACGACTCGGTCAAACACGATGTCGGCGACCTCACGTGCACTGATGGCATAGCGGCACGGAACAAAGCGTGCACGCTTTGTGAAGCGGTCGACGACGACCAGGATAGCATCATGACCGCGAGGGGTCGGAGGACGAAGAGGACCGATAAAGTCCATCGAGATGGACTGCCAACGACCCTCAGGGATAGGAAGAGGCTGGAGCAAACCATAAGGCAGGTGGTTCGCATTGTTCACCTCCTGACAGATGGGACACTCTGCGACGGTGTTCTTCACAAAGTCCTTGCGCTTCGGCCAGACGTACAGGCGGCTCACACGAGCCAACGTCTTGTGGAAACCCATATGACCGGCAGCTGCCTGGTCATGGAACTCTACTACTGCTCGGACACGTAGCTGTCCAGTGGAGGGAACGCAAATACGGGGCTCTCTGGTGCCCTTTGAACCGTGCCAGTACACAAGACCGTTGTCCCGGAGAGAGTAGTTCGGGACGGTCTTGCCACTCCGAAGGGTCGCGTGGATGTCGCCATAGTCGGGGCAGCGGCAGTACTGAGTGCGAAACTCGTCGATCACCGAGTGGTGGACTTTGGTGACCGAGATGGAAGAGAGTTGGATGTGCTCCTGGTCGTGGTCAGGGCGCCGGGATAGGGGATCTGCGACCCGATTAGTCTTATGCTTGATGTGCCTAATGGTGAAACTAAACTCGGATAGGTCGTGCCACCAGCGAGCCTATCGAGGAGTGAGCTTCGACTTTGTCAGAAAAGCCTGCACAACAGAGTTGTCCGTGCGCACCGTGAATGGTGCTCTGTGCAGGTAGTGACGCCAATGCCGAGCGGCATAAACTACTGCGAGAACCTCACGTTCATCAGCGGTGTAGTTTATCTCGGCGGGCAGGAGCTGACGGGAGTAGAAGGCTATCGGACAATCACCTGAGCGAGACTCGACACTGTCGTCCTCGGCGATGGTAGGAGAATAGTCAATAGAAGGCTCGTCAGTAGCTGGATGAGTAGGCGTAAGTCAGGAAGCAGAGGTAGGGGTAGGTGGTGGGAAGCGAGGGATACGAGGATGAGAGGAATCAAGAGAGGAAGGGAAGACCTGAGAAAGCACTGCTCCTACAGCGAAGTCTGACGCATCGGTGGTAAGGATAAAAGGGCGGTCAAAATCGGGTAGGTGAAGAATCGGTGCGCATGTCACCGCCTTCTTGAGGGCGCGGAAGGCGTCCTCGTGGAGGGGTGTCCAAGCCCAGGGTGGGTTATTCAAGAGGAGGGTGGAGGTAAGGACATAGGAATATCTAGCGTATCCCCGGATGAAGTTACTATAGTAGCTGGTCCGACCTAGGAAGCTGTGAAGTTGCTTGGCGGATGTGGGAGCGGGCCACTCCGCAATAGCAGTGATCTTCGCGTCGTCCATGTGGAGACCCTGGTCAGACACATAGTGTCCTAAGAAATTCACTTTGTGCTGGGCAAAGCGGCACTTGCTCAACTTGCCGTAGAAGCCATGTCCGCGCAAGCGGTCAAGGACGTCGCGGAGATATCTGAGGTGCTCCTCAAGGGTACGACTGTAGACTAGGATATCGTCGAGGTAGACGAGAACGTACTGCTCCAGGATTTCCCTGAAGATATCGTTCATTGCCCTATGAAAGGTATCGTAGATCGGAACGCGGTCTTCGGCTGGTTGGCTGCAGCGACGCAGATCCGATGGTAACCGCTACGAAGATCAATCTTCGTAAAGAAGCGGTTGCCTGCTAGGCGGTCGAACAGCTCATCGGAAGGAGGCACGGGGTAGCTGTTCTTAACCGTGTAGCGGTTGAGACCGCGATAGTCGATGCAGAGACGGAGAGTTCCGTCCGCTTTGCGAGCAAAGAGGACGGGTGCACCCCACGGGGAGTTGTTGGGTTTAATGAAACCCAGTCTCAGGAGCTCCTCAAGCTGACGCTTGAATTCGGTGGCCTCGGGGATCGAGAGTCTGTAGGGTGCCTGGTGGTGAACACGATAGTCAGGCACAAGTTGAATGGAGTGCTCGACGTCACGCAACGGTGGGATGCCGGCGTATGAGAACGACGATGGGAAAATGTCGTGGTACTCTCGGATGAGGTCACGAACTGCGGGCTCCAAGTCAGCCGCATAYCGTGCGAGTTCCTCAGCGTCAGCGTCAGCGCGCGACGGCGGGGTGGACTCGACGGACAGCGGAGCGACGGAAGTTGAGATGGGAGCCATGGAGATAGATGGAGGATCGGGCTCCAGAGGGATAAGCTCGACGTCGAGACAGGGTGGATCATAGTGTAAGAGATCCGTCACTTCCACCATAAAGAAGGTGACATCGTCCTGTCGAATGAAGTGAGCGAACTGCCGAGGCGAGGTGACAGTGATAGAGGGAGATGGTGTGGGCACTGAAGGCTCCGGGGGAGGAGGATCGGGGTGTAGTGTCGCCGTGGTACCTATGAAAGGTACGCGATACGCCTGTCCACACTTCGTTTTGAGAACGAGAGTGTTGGTCGCCCAATCGGCCTCGGTGCTGTGGAACCGACGAGACCACGGAGTGCCGAGAATGAAGTCGTACCCCGTCTCCATCACATCGAAATGTGCAGAGGAGCGGTGGCGACGAGACGTCGGGGAACGATCAGTCCGCTCAAGAGTGAGGAAGAAGGGGAGGCCGGTGACCGTCTGATCGAAGAAGCACTGGGTCTTGTCATCCCCTAGGGTAACGGAGATGGGAGTCGGAGACCCTGTCGTGGGTAAGCGGGCTTCCTTCACCACGCGTGGGTGAACGAAGTCGCCCTGAGAACCGGAATCCCACAACGCCGAGTACACCCTCGTGGAGGTCCCGAGTCGTACTGGGATGATCGGGAGGGTGTGATCAGGGTCAGAGAGGATGGCGAGAAGGTGACGCAGTGCAGCGACATGGAGGGTGAGTCGCTCTTGACGAGCCTGGAGCATGCTCAAGTCCAGAAGAGAGGACACAACGTCCTCGCGAGTAGCAAGCTGCTCGCTGCAACGGGCTGAGCGAATGGCTCGACGCGTCGGTAGTCGCGACGGGGAAGGAGGGGAGACGGTGGTCTGCGGAGGCGCAGACGGTACTGCGACAGAGGGCCGAGTATACTCTGTCAAGTCCTGCGATACCTCAATTCCAGTAGTGAGAGGGGCGAACCGCGACGGAGATGTCGGGAAGCCCACTACTGAGGAGGGCGCAGGTGTACACTGCACCGTGGCTAGGAGGCGCCGCTGGGACGTGAGGCGCCGGGGGGGGACTSAGCACGACGCTGACGAGAAAGGTCAACGTAGTGGCGGTCGAGGGCGGTAGTGTAAGGGCACCGCGAGGAGGTATGACCGTCCAAGTGGCAGCGCAAACACCCACGCCGGCCCAGAATAGCCACGCGCTCCTCAGCGGAAAGGAAACCACGAGGAGGGACAAAGCCCTTAGGGAGGTCCTCCTGAGGGACCTCGGGGGGCGACGCGCCAGCGTGACCGGGGCGGCTGCGTGCCCGAGAGAGGTCGGAGAGCGCGAGCTGAAGGCGCTCAGCTGCAGGGAGGRTAGAGTCCTCCAAGTGATAGTGGACGACCTCACGGAGATTAAGGTCGTCGCTGTGGTCGCCCTCACGTGACAGTGGGGCAACAACGTCCTGCTCACCATACTCCAGCGCGCTGAAGCGGCGCGAGAAGTGACGGCCCTGATGCGTGGAAAGGCGGGGGCGACCGCGGAAAGGGGAATGGCGCTGGGAAGTGCCGTGAGAGGAGGAGGAGGTGTAGCCCGTGCGCTGGGGCTAGGAGGAGGAGGCGGGGTGAAGACGGGCTCGCATCCGCCGGTGGTCCCTGGTGGCCTCGTAAGCCTGTGGGGCSGATGTGAACTCGTACCGCCATAGCTCGGAGCGGTACTCGAGTAGAAGGCTGGCCAAGAAACGATCGATAAGGGCAGCCTCGGGGAGGAACGCCACGTCGCAAACGAGGAGGGCGTCCTGAAAGACCTGGATGTGGCGATCCAGGCCGGCAGCGCCACCAGAGYCGGACCAGCGTGTAGTGACGACACGCTCGAAGGCGTCAGTCACGTCGTACCGGGCTCCGAAGCAATCCTCGCGGAACGCCTGGAAATCCACGAAGGTCGGAGTCCGACCCTCACGAAGGGAGTAGGCATAGAAATCCTCCCAGGCCTCGAAAGGACCGCCACGCAGGCGCGTGGAGAGGTGACCCACCCACGTCTCGGGTGTGGCGCCCATGAGCTGGAGTGTGCGGGTGGCAGACTGCAGCCACCGAGACACGTGTATGCCTGTACTGTCATACAAGGCAATGTCCGACAAGCGGATGAGTGGTGCGCCACCGTTTTGGCGGCGAGGGGATCGAGGAGCGGAGGCCTGTGCCACGGTTGAGTAAGTCGGCACAGGTCCTGGAGAAAGGGGCGCAGTTGACTGTGCGCCCGGGCCGCATGGGGGAGCGGCGGTGGCAACAGCGGCATGTTGCGAGGGTGCTGCAGTAGAAGAGGTCGCAGCAACTGCATGAGTAGGAAGAAGGTAGGAAGAAGTTGTATAGGGTGCAGGGCAGGGAAAGCGAGCCTGCATGGGAGGAAGGGTAGAGGAGGTAGGGAGTGTGGACGAAGCCGCGGCCACATGTGAGGGTGGGGGTAGCTGAAGGCGTAAGAGGGCGAGGTCGGCCCGGAGCTGGGTAATCTCGTCCGCGAGACCTCGAACGTAGGTCGATCGAGGGGTGGCAGGAGGAAGAGTGGAGGGGGTGGATGCACAAGCGGCGCGGGGCATCCCAGAGGGGGAAGAGCCAGGTGGCGCTGCGGTCGTGCGAAGGGGAGGGAGAAGCGGGGCACACGGAAAAACTGAGACCATGGTAGCGGGTTGTTGTACCGTGGCCGTAGTGACCGGGATCTGGGCGGGTGCGTCCGTAGACTGAGGGGGGGCCTGGCTCGTGGCGGCCGTCGTGCTAGGGGCGTGGACAGTCACCAAGATGGCCGGGTTAGGGGCAACGGAGGAGGAAGCTCCGCCTTGGCCACCCTGTCGGAGGACGGGGGACCTGGACTAGGAGCCAGGAGATGACGGACACGCAGCGTCTTGGAGTTGCTGCATGCCGGCGGCAAGGGTCGCCACCTGCGCCTGTAAGAGCGTGAGGGTCGCGAGTTGCGCCTGGATGGGCGCAAGGGTCGCGAGTTGTGCCTGGATGGGCGCAAGGAAGGAGGTGAGGAGGGTGTGTAGATCCCCCTGGGGCTGATGGCGCTGGTCCGCCGGCACGGGTGTGGAGCCCGATGGCGTGGTCATTGCCGTGTCGGCGGCTTGTGACGCACCGTCGACCATGGGGAGATGGCGGACCGGACTGGAGGGGGCCAGAAGAAGTTCGCGTGAGCGGAGGGCGTAGGGGGAAGTCCGCGGTAGAAAGCGGCCAACGGCGCTAGCAAGGTTAGCACGGGCGCCGTCAAAGGGGGAGGGGTGGTTCGGGTCCAGGGTGTCCGAAGAGGAAGTAGGGGGGGTTTGAGGAACCCTAAACCCTACAAAAACCCTAAGAAAACCCTAACCGAGGTTTAAGTGGCTAGGGTAGGGTACCGGTGACCTAAAAAAAAAGAAAGTAAAATAGCAAGCATAGGGGGGGGCGGAGACGGGAGAAAAATAAATAAACAGCGAGATTTCGAGAAAAAATAAAAATAAATAAGGAAATAAATAAATAATAAAAATAATTTAAAAAATAGGTAAAAAGGTGTGAAGAAAAAAATAATATTTATTTTTTATTTTTATTTTTTATTTTTTTATTTTTTATTTTTTTTGAAATTTTTCGGCAGCACTTCCCTACCCCCCAACGGGTCAAGAATGTGCCAATGGGGAAGGAGAGACGAAGATGAGCACACTAGGTCTCTAGATGCCGCAAATAAAAAGAAATTTCAGAAAATAGATAAAGAAATAATAAATAAAGAAATAAATAAATAAATAGAGAAGCAAAGAAGTGGATGAGGAGGTGGGGAGGAATGAAGTATCTAATTTGTCAAAAATTTTGGCAGCATTTCGTTACCCCCCATGGGGTCGAAGTGTGCCGAGAAGACTAAGTAAGGGAAAATCAGAAAATTTCGGCAGCACTTCGTTAGCCCCACGGGGTCAAAACGTGTGTCGAAAGCAAGAAAGACTAACACCTAATCAGGTTTAGGGTTGCCGTGAAGAAAATCGAATTTTCAGAATAAATAAAAAAATAAATTAAATAAATCAGAAAATGAGAAAAGAAGGTGGGAAAGAAGATATTTCGA
>BFEA01000958.1:296973-308591 GCA_003427395.1 Chara braunii | reverse complement strand
AAATAGCCAGCACGGCACCTCTTCAACACGAGTGTGCCGCACTACAATACCATGTACACTTTGTGGCGAGTGTGTTAGCAGGGTGCTTACGCACGCGCATGGCCCAGTAGCCACCTGGGTTCAAACCCCAGCAACAGCAGTTGCATCCCGAATTTTGATAACATAAATCCGGGAGCGGGGCAGGGCGGGGCGGCGCGGGGCAGCGTGGGTGTGTGGCGCGAGCGCGCGTGCGGCGGCCTTGGCCGTGGCGTCTCTCTTTTTCGCCACGTGTCGCGTCCTGCAAGCGCCACTTTTTCCCTGCGTTTTCGCTGAAAAACGGCCGAAAAAACCGAAAAAAACCGTTGTCGGGTTTTGCTGTATTTCCAGCTGTGCGGAATGCTGGACAGCTGTACGGGGTGGTGGGTGGGAGCGGGGACCGTTCCCGCTCCGATACCAATGTAGCGGACCCACCAGGTGTGGTGCTCCACTAGTGGTAGAGATGGAGATGGAGGAAGAAGGGGGGAGCGAGATGGCACAACGCAGCTCCCCACGCAAAACTCCAGCGCACGTACTTCAAAATGTGCAAGTGAAGAATGAGCTCAAAAACAAACAAAGGCTAGGGTATACCCCAGCGGACTGACGGGACTGGATTGGACTGGCTAGCACCGACAGAGGTACCGGCCTGGACTGGACTGCCCCGAATAAAACACAGGCCTGTGAGAACAGGCCAAAAGGCTGGTCTCACAGGCCCTCCGGAGGTCCGCTACAATTACCCCTTGTTCTCCGCGGATTGCAGGATTATCGAACAGGGGCATTGAGATTACAGTTTCTACTAATGTACAGTCCTTGATCGCAGACGGGTGCATTCTGGACCATGCTTTGAGTATCGGGCCCCAAGTAGGAGATTTGGTACTCTTGGTGAGTGAGGGGAAGAATAGACAATCCCACAGTGCTGAGTTGTCGGTTAAAGACCGTTCGTTAGTAAGGATCATGATAGCTAGGTGGATCCCTGGAGTGTCTTTTGGATGTGTCAATAATCTGGTAACCCATTTTGTTAGTAATGCTCTATTCTGGGCCTCAGGGTCGATAACCCCGAGACCTCCATCATTTTTCTTCTCAACTATTTTCCACCAAGCTATTTTGGATATACATAAGGAAATTCTGAATCCCCTTTCCAGATGAATCTGTTAAGGAGTTGGCGAATCAGTTTGGCCGAGGCTTGAGACAATTCTCAAAACGAAAGAATATACCAGATTGTGGATAGGATTGATACATTAGTGACCATTGCACGACCAAACAAAGATAGAAAGTTTCTCCTATACCAATGTGCGCATGAGTTTCTGATTTTTTCTTCTATAATTGCGTCTTGCGCATTGGAGCAATCCGAGAAAGATATTAGTATGCCTACATATCTTTCTGAGTCCGTGTTTGGGAGAACCTTTATGCCCCAGTCAATCGCCAAAGGGCTACCGTCTGGGGTCATAGCAACAGATTTGTGCCAGCTAACCTTCATTTCAGATGCCGCCAAAAGCTTGAAGCGATTCCACGGAGTTTTCTGAAACAGCCGAGAAGTCATCTTCAAGTGCAGAGACTTTGAGCTCAAAGGAGTTAGATACTCGTAGGCCTTTATAGGATCCGTGTGATCTGACCATATTTAACAGGACTTTCATCTGGATCACAAAAAGGGAGGGGGCTAGAGGGCATTCCTACCTTAGTGATCGTGATACTATGAATGGGTCTGAGATAAAACGGTTGACTAGTACTCTGCCATGAGAGTCTCTATACAAGGATCTAAACCAGGTAATGAAGTTTGGCCCAAAGCCTACATGGGACAAGGTTTCTTGGACAAAATCCCAGTTAACCCTGTCATATGTTTTTTCGAAATCAATCAGAATTACTGTTGAGTTTGACCTGTTCACTTTAATCAGCTCTAGTGTCTGCGAGATGGTCATCACATTATCCAAAACTTGCCTTTCTGGTACAAAACCTGACTGATCTGGTGCCATAGGTTTGAACATAAGGATGGTTAATCTCCTAGCCAGGGTTTTGGCCAGGATCTTCCCTGCTACATTAAGTTGAGAAATGGGGCGTCAGTTGCGGACATCCCTTTTGTCTCCTTTCTTATATAGCAGCGTGATGACCCCTTCCGTGGTATGAGTTCCTAGTCTATGACCATTTAGTACTTCATTAAAAACCCTTACCATGTCTGGTCCTAGTAGGTTCCAGAACATATCATAGAACTCTACAGGGAGACCATCCGGGCCAGGGCACTTTCCTCTGGCCATACTCTTCATTGCTGCAGTTAATTCCTCTAGTGTAATAGGTTGCTCCAGTTGTTCTCGTTCTGTATCAGAAATAAGTCAATGGGTAGATTGCCAGAGGAAATTTTCTCATTCATAGTTGATAACCGGGTCGTCAGGGGTTTTCTCAGATGTAAGGAGTTTCTCATAAAATGAGTGAACATACTCCAAGATTTGAGGTGAAGTTTTGGCAATTGGTGCATTGGAGTTGAAGGGGAGAAGCATCTCAGTCATAGATGACGAGGCCAAGGCGCCTTTGCTGGACTTAAATGTCTCTTTGTTCATCTGATCATCTTCAATAATTTTGTTAATTTGTCTATATTTTGCCCAAGCCTCATGTTTGGCGACTTGGGCGTCTTGCCATTCTTGTAGCCATCGGGCGCGGCGCCAAAGCCACCAATTGTCTGAGAAGTCCGTAGAGCCTAACTTTTCTTCCACTTTCTTGATTTTCCTCTGGAGTGTAATTTAATTCATTTTACGATTTACAACTTTAATTCTTGAGAACAGGTTCAGGTGACCTGAGATAAGGTGGAGACCCGTATCCAGCCAGTCCCCTGGTTCAGTGTAAATATCTGTGAAGGAGCGTCATTCCTCCCAGTGTTCTTCTACCCATTCAACCATTCCTTCGTCTTCAAATATATGCATACTGAGCCTAAAGCAGCCCCTCCCTCTTTAAATCGATGATCCCGTGTTAAGAGAGATAAGCACGGGTTTATGATATGAGAGGGGATCTGAGATGATTTCGGCTTCCATGACCAAGAGCATGGTGTTTTCATTGATGAAGATTATGTCTAATCTTCTTCTTGTGCTTACTCCTAATTCAGTGTTTGACGACATCCACGTGAAGTCGAAGATGTCTGGATGGAATGATCTATATGGGTCGAAGAGGTTGTGATATGCCACCAGCTCACATAGAGCATGTGATTCAGCCGGGTGTGAAAGGGGTGTAGAGGAGTCAACGGTAGGGCATGGAACAGTGTTCCAATCGCCGCCAATGACTACATGAACTGCATGAGGGATAACATCTGAAATAGAATGGATAAATGAGATCTTTGAAGGGTGGTCTGTTGGTGTGTACACTGATAATAACCCTGAGGTGACGTTGTTGAGGGAAATAAGCAATCTTGCCCTTTTCCCTGCTGAATCAGAGTCGGTGCTAACAATAGTACATTGTAAGTCTTTGTGGATCAGAATTCCACACCCCTTGGTCCCTTCTGCTGGTGCCCAGATCTGAGGACCAGTCCACCAGCCTTGGATCTCATTTATCCTGTCCGCGTTCAACTTGGTTTCCTGGATCATAATCATATTTGCTCTGTTTTCATGGATCCAGGATTTACGACGGTCTCTCTTGTGTTTGCCATTGCCGTCTACTAGACCGTGGACATTCCAAGATGCTATCCTGACTCTACTGTCCATCCCTAGGAACTTGCAGCCTCACACGTTGGATCTACATTGAATCCTGCCCATCCGTCCCAGTGTAAGGGGCCAGATCCCATGGTGACTTAAGGGCGTCTGACACGAACTTGGATTGAAGTTTCATGTCCTTGGGAAGCAGGTTGTTGGCTGCAGTGATGACATCCTCTTCGATGCCATCACCCAGGAGGAGATTGAATATCTCTTTGTTGTTGTTTTACTTGAACCAAGACAGCGGTGCCCAATACAGTCCTTTGTTAGCAAACTAAAAATCCGTGTCAGAGATCAGTGTGGCATCCAGGCATACAACATGAATTATGTATACGTTGCCAGAGGTACCCTGCCTATCCAAGAACACCATAGGGGGGTGGGGTACCGAACGGACATGGAATCTGTTTTCTAATATCTTTCTTGCCATATCCAGCATGGCGGCTGGTTCTGGTGGAGTATTTGTTGCCAAAGAGGGGATTGAGAGGTCCCCTTTCTGGTCTGACTTTAGTAGCAGCAAAGATCCCTGATTGCTGGACTTCAAGATCAGGGGCATGGCAACGTACTTACCCGAGTCATTTGGGTTCAGGGTGGTCCCGGCCTGCCCTGTTTTGGGGGTGGGGCATCCAGGGTCCCCGTCCTCAGATGCCTCAGTTCTAGGGCGTTTGGACGATGAAGTGCCCTGCTGGCGGATCCTACTCCCATTTGGAATAGTTAAGGTACCCTTAGCTGGACTTGACGCACCTTGGGTACTCCTTCTGATTCAGGAGTGGTTCCAGGAGCTACTGGCTTGTTGAGATCCACCTGACAGGCCGTTCTTCCTGTTGTTCCAGATGACGAAGGGACTGCTCCGCCCCCCCTTGTTGGTGTTGTCGGGGGGGTGCTCAGTCCGAAGCCTGAAAAACCCTTGCCTGGTTCGGCCCGCTTGACTTTTGGCACAACAGTGGAGCCCAGACCAGTCTGTGCCTCTCCCTGCTGCAGGGATCCTCCTGCAAGGGGGGGGGGGGGGGGAGTTCTGTTGCTTGCTGCCTTCCCTGGTCATACCACCTGTTGTTGGTTTGGTAGGTTTACCAGCCGAGCGGGACTGCAAATCAGGATCAGCCCAGTGGAAGTTGGGTGTGGGTTGGTGTTTATTGGATCTGGGTCCTGATTTCTTACCTTCGCTTGTTCTCGAGTCAAACACAGGGTTCATTCGAACCGTCATGCCCCGCATTGATGAGGGGGTCTGAGCTTCGGTGCCCACATCTTCTTCTTTCAAACCTGTGTAGTGTGGACAGTTGACTGAGGCCGGTTCATGACCATACCTGGAACATAATTTACACCAGGGGGTGTTAGAGTCTACCAGATCACCCGTCAATGTGCCCTTGGTTGTGACTACTCGGAGGCTGCGCCCAAATTTGCGTTCCGCGCTGGGATCTAGATCAAACTTCAGATTACCCAGCGTTGGGTCTTCGGGATCCTTTATAGGATCAAACTCATGGATGATCCTCCCAAATCCCTTTCCAATGCCCGACTTTATGTACATTGAGGCGTCGAGGGGAAATCGGAGGGCCATGACCGAGTACGTTTTTTTTTGTCGTCCTCCCGCTTTCGTTCCCCGTCAGCTTTCGGAAGCCATTGTCTGAATAGAATTGTGTGGAGTTTGTTGTTCTCTCTTAACTTCGTGCTTCCTTTCCTGATCATCCATTCATACACCCCTGGGTCTTTTGCGACGTAAGTAAGTTGGGCCGTACCCTCTATGTGTGACAGGCCTCTTTGTGTCAGCAGACTCTCTTCGTCCATCAGGGAATTCTCGATAGATCGGATCAGTTCAAGTTTTATGTCATTTGTCATATTCTTTGCCGCGCCTTGAAAAATAATTAATACAATCTATTCCTTCAAAAATCTCTCCTTAGCTTCTGTGATTTCCTCTGAGGGGCGGATCTCCAAGCATCCATCTTCCTCGTCAATGGAGACGTCTATGTAATTGGACACATCTTGAGAGGTGTGGTTTAAGTACCAACCTTTCACCATCTCAGTGAGATGATCTGTTCCGGAGGTCGACGTTTGTTCCAGTTCCATACTGAAACTGTACTTGACGAGAAAAGTGTGAATCAACAGATTGCAGAAAGATGACAGGTTGGGAGATTATTCCTTGTTTAGTAAGAATGGAGAAATGACAGACTTCAGGGCTAACGGAAGCAGTGGAAAGGTACTTAATAATATTGTTGCATATTTAATGGGTCTGTACAGGGTCGTGACCAACTGCAGTCATTTTTATTGAATAGGAGATAAATAAATTAATCCATTGTGGGGTAAAATAATTAAATAATGAGTGATCTTATTATCTGATTAATTAATAAGAATCTTATTTTCAGTGGGGCTATACAACGGGCGATATTTTATTCATTTAAAGAGATTGTTAGTATGCTACTGAGGTAAGCAATGCTAAAGCTACAGTAGTATTTATATCATTAGTAGGAGCTGGTAATTCTCCATTGGGTAATTGAACTAGTTTAAAAGGGATTAGAGCACCAATCATGACCAAGTACGAACTTGTTTTATTTAAATAGATATATAAATGAATGTTCGTCAGACCAGTTGATACTGAGTGCTTTAAACTCTTTGGATATTATTCATTCAATCAAGACTAGATGGCTGGGAGTAGAAACAACAATCAAACGGAAAGCCAAAGTTACTAGCTCCTCTAGGTGTTAGAGCAAACGTTGAGAAACTAGTACAAACACCTCATTAGAGTAGCTTAGTCGATGATATATGGCTGTTCGAGTCAATCAGGAGTATGCTTTTCAACTATGGTTGCAAAGCAGTAAACTAAGACATGTCGAGGTAGAGTGCAGAATCGGAAAGAGCACCGAGGGAAGCTTGTCAAAAGGGGGGGGTCAGTGCAATGATAGTGGAACGTAAGGGGTAGTGGGAGAGAATGTCCTATCTGGAGTAGACAACCGAAGAGGTCAGTAGGAGCAGACAGTAAGAGGGAGGCTAGGGGGGAGGCCGCTAGCATATATGAGCCACAGGGAAGAGCAACAGGAGTGAGGGTGGGAGGGTCGCAGAGGACAGTGGATAGGAGCCAGGAGAGGACGGTGGGAATAATAGGAGCGGGGAGTAGGGGGTAGTGGGAGAGGATGTCCTATCGGGAGTAGAGAGCCGGAGAAGACGGAGGGAACAGGTAGTGAGAGGGAAGCCAGGGGGGGGAGACCGCTGGCAGGGATGGTCGACAGAAGAACGCAACAAGAGTGAGGGCGGAGGGGCAGCGAGGGAAGCTGGGATAGGGTGCGTGTGGAATCAGACTTCAAGATAGGGCGAGGGGGGGGAGGGGGCGAAGGGGTGGGTTAGTATAGTCGGGTTGATCGGCGAGGGGAGACAGCGGGAGGTGGCCGCAGGATTAGGGCCTGAGGGTCAGCTGGGTAAGACGGGAGAAGAAAGAGTGAGGGGGTGGAGATTGTGGCTCGAGGGACACTGGCATGGAAAGACAAGATTGTGGTGCTATCGGAAACAGGCGGTGGGATAGGGCTTTGAGGGCGGATCACGGGAGGGGTTAAGAGAGAGACGGGATAAGGTCGAGGGTTGGCGTACAATTTTAGCGAGGTAGAAACAGGAGAAAAGGCGTAAGGAGGAAGTAGCGGGGATATTCGGGGTATGGTAGCAGAAAAGGGCAGCCAGGTGCACCGTGGAAGAGAGCAATGGGAATGGAGACGGGAAGGCTGTGGGGAAGTGGGGAAGACAACGGAAGTCAAGAGATTAGCGGGAAATGCCAGGGGTATGGATCTAATAGGGTCAGGCAGTATCAAGAGCGGGAATCGGGGAGGGTTAAATTGAGGGAAGGGAGGAGGGGAAGGATAAGTGAGATTGAGGGTGGCAGGGATTAGGGTGGGGATATGAGGCCAAATGAGAGTGATGGGTTGATGGTGGGAATTACTGTAGTATGGCGCTAGCGGGATCGGAGTGTGGGGTGGGGGACGTCGATGGGAATACCGGGGAAAGCTGAGACACTGCGGCGGGAAAAAAAAAAAAAAAAAAAAAAAAAGGTCGGAAGGAACGGAGTCCAGAGCTAACGCCGAGGAAGGAAGAAGAGATAAAACGGAATCACAAAAGATGGTCGTGGACAAATCAGAGTAGGCCACAACGAATAAAGAAACTCCTGCCCAAATTATAGTAGAAACATGCACCTTTCTTACTAATGCAATAGTAATGAGGGAAAATGAGAATGCATAAGTAATGTATATAACCGCAGTACTACAGCTAGTTCGACGCAGGGCGAGCACGTGCTGGATAAAGTCACTCTCGGATAATAATCTATACTAACTTGGGCACACGTAGGCGCCCTGAGCAACTAGCGGGATTGGAGGCGGGAGGGGTGATGAGGGAAGGTGGGGGTATAGCACGTGTAGCATCGGAGAAGGCGTTCGGGTACGGGTACGGGGGGGGGGGATTCGGGGGAGAACAAAGCAGGGGAGAAGGTGGGAGAGGACAGCGAGACTATGGAACAAGCTTGGACGAGGTAGGACAGGAGAGCGGAGTAGAGTATTGGGAGGGGTTAGAAATAGGCATTGGGAGTAGTTAGAAGCAAGGGGCAGCGGGAGCGTATGGCGATCGGGGGAAAAGGCGCGAAGGTAGGAGGTCTACAGACAAGAACAGAGAAGTGAGGGTTGTGGTTTCAGACAGCAGGGAAGCACAATGAGAAAGACACAGAGGGGACGGCGAGGGGGCAGTGGGAGAGATAGAGGCGAAGTAGTCAGGGAGTGGGCTGGGGGGAAAGGTGTAGGAGGATATCGGGGTACGGTACGGACTGGGTCAGAGTAAGCCAGGGGAATGAAGTAGGATATGCGAGAGGGTTAGGGACGGGCATCGGGGGGGGTTAGAGGGGAAGGAGCAATGGAACGATTTGGTGGACCCGGGCAGCGGGGGCGAAAGAGGAGGAGCCCCAGAGGGCGACGGAGGGGGAGCGTTTGTAGCTTTGGGGAGCAGTAGAGCACGATGAGAAGATCCTGAGAGGGGGACAGTGGGGGGGACACCGGGGAGCTAGCCCAGTAGGTAACCGCACACAACTTTTGCCCAGCAGATATTGGGATCGAATTTCATATATCGACCTACTGGGCAAAGCTCCTTTTTTTTTTTTTTTCAATCTGCTCTTCGTGGATGGATGAGGGCCCTGACTGAACTGCTACGGAAAGGCAGCCCGAGTTTCAACTGCAATTGAAACTCGGGCCCTGACTGAACTGCTAAAACGCAGTTTGAAGTTCAATGGTGACTGCGCTGTAGTTACCTCTTTTTTTTCCCGGTAGAATCCTCACAAACAACCCGAATAATCTGGGGCCGTTACCCAGTATAGGCTTGTGTTGGAAACAGGGTCCAGCGTCCCAAGAAAATTCTACCAAAAATCATGAAGCCTCGGCTGGTGAAACCAGCTCCTCATACTAAACGGCAGACTGAGGGCAGACTCACACGGCGACACCATATCCGCAAAATATGCGGATTTGGGAAGCGCCGATTTGAGGTTTTGGGCATGGTTCACGTCACACTGCTGTACCTTTTCAGATGGGACAAGGTCGCAACCATCTGGAGAAATGGGGATTTGGCACTCAGCTGGTCATATCGCTCCATCCACAAATTGGGGATAGTCCGTAGAAAGAGCCCACGCCAAAACCTTTCTAGTTTTGGGCGCCTGGAACTCGCCCGTTTGGTGCTACCGGCCCAAACTGTCTCAGCCTGGGTGAAAGGCGCCTTCGCGCCGTGGCCACATCTCCCTGGGCCTGATTTTACCGGTTCATGAATTTGGCGCTGTTTTTGCGCCAGATTCATGAACCAGTAGAGTCCTTCTTTTTCAAAATCCTGTACGTGGGCCTAATTCGATACTTCAGTTGTACTATCGTCAGCCTCTTTTACATCAAAATAAATTTGGCAAGATTCATGAGCCGGTAGGGACCGTAGGGCCCTTGGAGCGACGCGTGGGCCTGCTATACCCCACATGGAAGTCAGTGGGGCGGTAGTACCAAACCGCCGAGTTTCAGGCACCCAAAACCGAAAAGGTTTTGGCATGGGCTCTTTCTACCAATTATCCCCACAAATTGTGCAATAACTTTTGTGAACGGATTTTTGCCAATTTTTGAAGAAAATGCAAAAAAAAATGACTTTTTTTTTTTTTAGTCAAATCAAAATTTTATGAAAGTCGAAAAACAGGTCCGACGTCCCTTACGAAACTTACGTGGATCCCTCAACGGGCAAGGCATCATCGGCCAGGCACATCAAGGGCACCACGAAGTTTCACCCCACGGTCAAACCACAACAACTCCTACTGAAAGTTCAACGTAAATTATCAGCAAAATTTAAATTGTATACCAAAAAAGAAAAACTCCAATCTCAACAGTCGTAACATCCCTAATAAGTGACACTAATTCCACCAATCATAAAGAGAAAGCATAGTCAAAAGGCAATCAAACCTTCTATGAATACCTAATTAACAAAAAGTTAAAAACGATCAAAAAAAAATCAACTCTACATCTTAGTATGGGGCCTATAGGCTATGCAGAGACTTTTAAGTTCCTAATCTAAATTAGGATATTCAACGTGGTCAAACTTAGATGTCATTGAGCAAAAGCGAAGACCATCCAGGATGGTAGGCTCGATGGGGGAGGAAGCATCAAGCTGAACATCTCGGATGATACCCACTGACCACTCAATGAGAAACAACCCATCAAACCGAGGAAAAATAGTTGTCATGTGCAAACGAGAGAAATTATAATCACAGCAGTCGTGACACCCTAATTAGATGACTCAATTTGCACCGACCATGAAGAAAACATCAACATACCCAGATTCGGCAAACTGCTAGCAATTATCGGGATCCACCAATAGAATCTAAGGATGAGGTACGATGGACTAAAAGATTGGAACTAATAAGAAATTCGCAAACGAAAATCTCAATTGTATACATTGCCTATGGGGTTTTAAATTGCAGAATTCCTTCTAATTTATGAAACGCAACGTGGTCAATATGAATCCCAACTTGTGTGTAGGCATAATTGTGGGATACTGTGACATGTAGTAGAAGTATACCGACTGAGGGGGTTAATTCCATGTTGTTGTCGAGTTTTCTTTCTTTCTTTCGTTTTCGTTTTTTGCAATTTGTCGTTGTTGTTTTTTGTTTTTAAAGATGATGTAGGAACAGGGTGGTTGATTGTCGGCTATGTAATTTTGTGTTGCAAATTTGTAAGATGTGCTTTTGTAATTCGTCCTTGGTTGCTATTTGACTCTCTGTCGAACCTTGAACCGGTGACATGTGGTGATACTCTGCTAGTGTTTCGACGGTGCTTGGTACTGAGTTTCGAACCGGCGTTGCAGATATCGTTTGGATTGAGCGGTTGTTTTGGGCCCTGAACCAACGAAGGCAGGCTATTTGGACCTTTTTGACGTCATACCGGTTGGAACTACAAACCTACTGTTCGGTTCATCGGAGTTTGGGGCTGCGGATTTGTGATTGTAGGACCTTCTAGAAATTGAGTTGTTGATAGTTGTGTTACGAGGGACTAACGGGGCTATATTTAGAATGATTGCATGAGTCTGTGTCTTTTCGGGTCCTACGTTGTTAGACCTCAGTTTGTTTGCGGAGATGACTAGCGGAATACAGCGGCGGTGGGTAGGTGGAACGTCGGGTTTATCGAAGGTGACGAGAGGTGGAATCTTCCAGAGGATGACCGGGTGGTGGCGGTCAAAATCGGTCGGGGTAGCCATTACCCGCCGGCGCACTGCAATCATAGTAGCTTTTGCTATCCAAGTATCATTGTCTTCCATTGGATCTCATGTAATACTTGTCGTTCGCCTCGAGAAGTTTTCCCTTGGAGCTGGGTAGCACCATGTACGCGTATGCGGTGCATACGCGTACGTGCCCAAAAACCAGCATATGCGTATGTGGTTTTTTTTTTTTTTTTTTTTTTTTTACAC
>BFEA01000958.1:245464-270277 GCA_003427395.1 Chara braunii | reverse complement strand
TTTTTTTTTTTTTTTTTTTTTTTTTTTTTTTTTTGGTCCGCGTTCGACTCGAACGGCCGGACGCGTTCTCAAGGGGGGCCGAATGTTCGGCAGGTTTCGGTTTGGGAGTTTGGCAGGACCTGAACTACGGCAACCCTATATATATAATATATGTATATATCTAAGTGCACAGGGAACACAAGTGAGTAGTGGAGCGAAGACCCTGCAGTTGGTCTGTTTTCGCAGTATGGCAAGAAATGGTAACGAATCTTCTCTCTGAATATAGAAAGATAACCAGGCATATTTTTGTCTTTTGTGGCGCCTTCTTACCCTCCCTATAGTTTGTATGTTGGATTCTCAGTTTTGCGCTTGGGGCATTTTGCATCATGGGCAAAAAATAAGAACTTATCTTTTATTAGAACATTGAAAGATACACGACCAATTTTTGTCTTTTGTGTCCTTGCTGCGCAGCACAGCTTATTCCTCGTGTCTACATAGGGTCGCAGGTGAGTAGTGCAGCAAAAGGTCTGTGTTCCACGGCCTCCTTCGTGTGTGGACGCTCGAACCGATCCTACCGTGTATAGGCAGGATTAGGGCACTGCTTCTCTGTGTCGGGTTAACTTTAAATAATACTAATAAACATAGGATCTCACCGTCATCTCTCGTATTGGGGTGAGTGGGTAGGGTGGAAAGTTAGTTCGTGTGCGGAAAAGGGGTTATCAAGCGGCATCAGTAAATCCCCCACAATGAATGTTATTCCCGAGGGATACATCGGTTCTGCTGGACTTTGATGTTCAACCTCACGCCCTGTGCCGTCTTCAGGTCGGAGTGATTAGATGTGTTGAGCAGGCCCTGAAAAAACAACAAATCGGGGTGTTCCAACTTGCCAAGGATTTTTGAAAAATTTGAATGTGGGGACAATGATAGGACTGAAATCCCCCGTGTAGTTCTAGTTTTCGTGAGAAGGGACTATAGTCGCGCAAAGGTATTGACCTGCTCTGCTTTCGAACTTTTGTCTAATCCAAAAAGTATCTCTGAACTTTCATGAGGACTACTAGTCGTCTTTTCGAACAAAAAGGCAGGGTTATGCACGTGGGATCTCTTTTTCGAATTGAATCCCGACACCGCTTATTACAAAGTTCAGAATCTCACGTGGACCGCTCGTCTTCGTCCTAGCCATGTGTTCGGTAGTGGAACCCTTTTCCCAATAATGCTCGGTGCGACCATAATCGCTACACAGAGTATAGGGCCAATTAGGCACCACTACCGCTCAAGGGATGACAATCAGTTCGTTACAAGGAAATAATAAATAGTACGGGGGGGAAGTCGGTATAGATAAAAAATAAAACGAGTGCCTACACAATTTGGGAGGAAAGTAATAACGTCTGCCAATCTTGGTAACGACTTCTCATACGTCCCATAATCTCCCATTGACATACACATGTTCTTTCCTCGTTATACGGGAACAAACGTGATGGGGGTACGGGAAGTCGACACCCCGTCGGATCAGGACAATCAGTTGACATGGCATAAGCAAGCAGACCACGTAAATCCACTCAACCTGTTATCTCATCAAAGAAGTAAACAAGCACAACACTACGCGCCCATCGTCTTTCATTAATCATGCAAACCGATCTAAAAATGTGAGTTCATTCCAAACAGGAAGACAATCATCATTCGTAGAGCGAGTCGAAAGCATGCATCACCATAATCTTAGCTTAGTCGGATTACCTTAATGTTAGTTCAATATATGCACGTATGTGACATATCTCGCATACAAAAATCCTCAATTGTCAAGAGACAAAGAAAAAAGGTTGGTAAAATCACCAGGGTTTACTAGTCCCTTAAATTCAATGATACTAGTTCATGTAAGATACGATTGAATTCAAAAGAGGCGAGCGAGACCGATGAATCATCAGATCATTCTGACATTCATGAGAAGGACATAAGCAAAGGAAGGAGAGAGAGTGAGAGAGAGAGATAAGGATGAAATCGTAGCTTAACCGAAGAAGAGGACTGAGAAAAGATAGGGAACTCTGGTCACATTGACAAGGTTGAGGGGAAACAACCGACGTGGTCACATAGACAAGGTTGAGGGGAAACAACTGGCAATCCGCCATGGAATTAGCTTCCAAGGAAAAAAAGAGGAAACAAAGATTGAGGTATGTCGGTCTTCTGCTCTCTGATTATGGCACTTGGCCATGCAACCACTCGTATACACACACCCTTCTTACTCAGTTACTGACGATCACAGCCGCCATGTACCAACCTCCATACCACAACGATCGTCACCCTGCAACCTCATTTTTGCACTGACTTGCTCAGATCCCGGAGTCCCTCACGGTCACCCAGTGCACAACCTTACATACATTGCAGTCAATTCGTCAGGATTTTCCAACCCTCTATCATACACATCACCTAACCACGACTTCCCTGAAGTTAGCAGATGGATTAAGAGAGTTTTTCAGACGAGCTTGCGGGTTTTCTAGTTGTGAAGAGGAGAACAGAAGATGGGGAATGTTGTACATGGAATGCCACGTGGAAAAGGTCTTAATCACCTTGATTGGGAAGTAGGAACTACAATCGGATAGGGAGGGAGTTGTTCTCCCTCTCCGCTCAATTTTTTTTTTTTTTTTTTCGTTTTTCCAACCAGAATGACTTTGCGAGAAATGTTGTGAATTGAATGCGACGTGGGAAAGGTCTTAATCATCCTCATCGGAAAGTAGGAACGGCGATCAGATAGGGAGGGGCACCCTCTCCCCTCGATTTTGTGTTTATTTTTTTCGTTTCACCAACCAAAATGGCTTTGCGAGAAATGTTGTAAATCTAATGCCACGTGGGAAAGGTCTTCATCACCCTGATTGGGAAGTAGGAACTACGATCGGATAGGGAGAGGTTTGATCTCCCTTTCACCTCGATTTTCCTTTTTTTTTTCCGTTTTTTCAACCAAAATGATTTTGTGAGAAATGTTGTGAATCGAACGCCACGTGGGAAAGGTCTTCATTACCCTGATTGGAAAGTAGGGACAGCGATCGGACACGGAGGGGGTTCATCTCCCTCTCCCCTCAATTTTTTTTTTTTTTTTTTTTTTAACCAACCAAAATGGTTTTGCGCTACGTTACCGAACGTACACGTACGGGGATTTTTCGTACGAAACGTACGGGTAATATCTGTACGGGAACCTATATGCCCTCGTTCGACTCGTACGAAAAAAAAAAAAAAAAAGTCATCCAAAAAACATATATGTGTTGGCGCATCCCAAAACAAGCAACATTTGCTTGAGCACCATCTGCAGATTCTTATTAGAATTGGAGAAAAAACATAAAAACAGTACAAAAAATAAAAAAAGTTATACAGGGCCTTAAGTATGAGTAGGGTACAAGAAATGAGTACAACTCGTACTCGTACGGGGGTGAGTATTAGTCGCAACGTAGGTTTTGCGAGAAATGTTGTGAATCGAATGTCACTTGGGAAATGTCTTTATCACCTTAATTGGGAAGTAGGAACAACGATCGGACAGGGAGGGCGTAGATCCAGAACGTCGGACCCCCTTGCCATTCATGAGGGGGTCCGGCGTTCTGGATCTGCATGACCCCTACCCGTTTTGCCGGCGGGTTCCGGCGGATGCAGAACGCTGGACCCCCTTGCAATTCGCGAAGGGGTCGGGCGTTCTGGATCCGCAGGACCCCAGCAATGTTGTGTGCGGGATCCAGCGGATGCAGAACGTTGGACCCTCTCACGAATGGCCAAAGGGTCCGGCGTTCTCGATCCGCTGGACCCCCACCCATGTTGAGGGGGAGAGGGTCCGGTGGATCCAGAACGCCCGACCCTCTTATGAATGGTGAGAGGGTCCGCTCGACCCCCACCCATGTTGTTAGGGAGACGCCGGACCCTCCTGCCGACACGGGAGAGGGTCCGGCGATCCACCGGATCCCGCTCACAACATGGGTGGTGGTCTGGCGGATCCGGAACGTCAGACCCTCTCACGAATGGCGAGAGTGTCTGGCGTTCTGTGTCTGTCGGACCCCCACCCATTTTGCGAGGAAGAGGGTCCGGCGGATCCAGAACGTCGGACCCTCCTGCCGGCAAGGGAGAGGGTCCAGTGTTTTGGATACGCCGGTCCCCCCTCACAACATGCGTGGGGGTTCGGTGGATCCAGAACGGTGGACCCCCTTACCATTCGTGAGGGGGTCCGGCGTTCTTTATCTGTCGGTCCCCTTCACCAATCGGGAGAGCCTGGGTCTGGCGTTGTGGATCCGCCAGACCCTTTGGCTATTCAGGAGAGGGTCCGGCATTGTGGATCCGCCGGATCCCGCCCACAACATAAGGAGGGATCCAGTGGTTCCAGAACGCCGGACCCTTTGGCCATTCGGAAGAGGGTCCGACATTCTGGATCCGCCGGACCCGCACCCATGTTGTGAGCGGGATCCAGCGGCTCCAGAACACCAGACCCCCACTTGTGCCAGCAAGAGGGTCCGATGTTCTGGATCCGCCGGACCCTCTCCCCCACAACATGGGTGGGGGTCCAGCGGATCCAGAACGCCGGAACCCCTTCCGAATGGTCAAAGGGTCCAGCGTTCTTGAACCGCCGGATCCCGCTCATGGGTGGGGGTCCGGCGGATCTAGAACGTCGGGACCTCTTCCGAATGGCCAAAGGGTCCGGCGTTATGGAACCGTCGGATCCCTCCCTATGTTGTGGGCGGGATCCAACGGATCCAGAATGCCCCCCCCCCCACCCGTCCCGGCTGGAGGGTCCGGCGTTCTGAATCCGCCGGACCCTCTACCCCGCAACATGGGTGGGGGTCCGGCGGATCCAGAACGCCAGAGCCAAAGGGTCCAGCGTTTTGGAACCACCGGACCCCCACCCATGTTGTGGGCTGGATCCGGCGGATCCAGAACGTCGGACCCTTTCTTGAATGGCTAAAGTGTCTAGCGTTCTGGATCCACCAGACCCCCACCCATGTTGTGAACGGGATCCAGCGTTTTGGATCTGCCGGGGCCCCACCCGTGCCGGCCAGAGGGTCTGGTGTTCTGGATCTGCCGGACCCTATCCCCCGCAACATGGATGGGGCTCCGTCTAATGCAGAACGTCGGACCCTCTCCCAAATGGTGAAGGGGTCCGGCGGATGCAGAGCACCAGACCCCTTCGCCATACGTGAGAGGGCCCGGCGGATCCAGAACGTCGGATCCACGTCCATGTTGCAGATGGAATCCGGTGGACTCAGAACGGCGGACCCTCTTCCGAATGGCAAAGGGGTTGAATATTAGGGATCCACCGGACCCCCCTCCCGCGTGGTGGGGGCTCCGGCAGGGGGTCCACCGGATCCGGGACGTCAGACCCTTTGTCGACCGTACCTGTCTCCTGGTCTCTGGCCGACAGGATGTTATTCGGGTTGCACAATCCTGTTCGGTGATTGCCCTATTCTTTGTCGTGTTTCTTTTCAGGAGAAGTTGCGGCTCCGTCCTTCGCCCCTGATAAGTGTGCGTTCGGTAGGTCTAAGCTCTACAACGACAAACCCTGGCTCTTGATTAGGTTGGTGGTCTTCATGCATCGAGCTGTGGAGCCGTTGTCTTCTTGAGCGATGACAACGGCGGGAGTTGGTACTGCTGCGGAGGGGTTGAGAAATCTAAAACGAGGAGGGCTAACTACGATGGGAGGAAATTTAGGACCTTCTTCCTTATGTCTGTCTATGACAGCGCAGAGAAAAACTAAGTCAAGGAAGACAAGAAGGTATCTCTTGACCTTCGGTTCTTCCAAGGCTATGACATCAAGGCTTTCTCGATGAAAGCGTTTGACGTGCATGGCAACGACACGGAATTCCGAATGCTGCCTCCATAACAATTCCTCTCCAAAACCAATGGCTACCGCGTCACTGGTTACCTGCCCGTCGTCCACAGTGCTTTCAACCTCAGCAGACCTTTGGTCCAGTTCAACAGCCCAACGGACCATCTTGCAGGAATTGTTATGTGATACAGGGAATAGTTCGCGAAGTTTTCTGTTGCTTAACAAGTCGACCGTGTTTTCGTGCCCATCGAGGCGGGTCCCAAACGACGCCAAGATCCGTTGGCCACAACGGGTGCGAAGAGGAAGCCAATGGCGACTAGCCCGCCTCCAACGGATGCATTTATCTCGGGATTTGCGACTCTGGTCTTGCCCTTGCAGTGGCAACCTCTGAACTTGGCCGAGCGCTCCAACGAGGCTACAAAATACGACAACAACGTTATGCGCTGCTAGGCTAGTTCCCAACATCGTCTCCAAGGAGGTGCAAGTGTCGTCGATGAAGAGGGAGAGGAGGGCGACCTGGCAGGAGCCGATGGTGAGGAGGACGACGAGGGCAATGAAGGAGATGTGGATGGTGAGGACGGCAACATGGACAACGACGAGAATGTTGGCAGTGGCGAAGTCGAAAAGAACCGCTTCTCCCATTGCGAGCGACGACGCAAGGACCACAGTGCGCATGACTGGCATGACGACAACGCCTTTGACATTGGTGATGCACACATCGTTTGTGACCAACCTGCAACCTCCCATGGCATGTCATAGTGGCATAACCAGACGAAGGGTGGGCGTGACACACAAGGCTCAAGGGGAAAAAGAAAGAGGGAAGAAACGTCTCTCTCTCCTGCGAGTCAGAAGAAACAAGCGAGGACTGGTGTCGTCAATGAGGCTCGCGGAGCGTTGACGACATCCCAGAAAGCGCGGGCTCCTCGGAAAACCAGCGGGGGGGGCCAAACTCGCAGTCGTGGCGGCGATTGTGGCGGTGGAAGGAAATGCTCGCAAAGGATGAGGTCACAAGAGCAGTGGGACTCGGGGGTTGAGGGTGAGGGGTTGGGGTCTCGTTTGCCTGACGGTGTTGACGAGCCAGTTCAGTGTTCCCCATCCCTTGACACAACACGTTGTTTCCTCCTCGAATATGATCAAGATGGTTTCACTAGGGAACACGTGTATGCTACATCGATGTCATGAGAATCAAACACATTCCCCGTAGGCAGATTTTTTATAACCACCGCTCTTTGTATGACAATATTGTACAAGGCATCGAGAATGCCGTCGAAAGTTCTATTACTACTGACCCGTGGGTGTGGGATAGCTCCGAGCTCGTCCTTGCACCAATTGATCCGCATGACATTGTGGGCGAATAGGGAAGGCGAATCACGCTGACCAAATTCTTGGAAAGGGACCCTGCATAGTTATATTGGTATGTTGTATGTGGTCAGCATACCGCCAAGGCCATGAAACGATTGGTGGCAAAGGGCTCCGCCGCCGTCAAAGTCTATGACCTCCACTCGTATTCTAAAGTACGAGTCGTCTAATATTTCGAAGATGACCAGACACGAGGGTACTGCAATGTCTCCACCTTCGACAACACACATGAAAATCGCGTCATGATGTTGTCATTCCAAGACGCTGTGCATGATATAAAGCAATTGTGGATCGATAACAACTAGATCGAGGTCCCTAAAGCTAAGGTCAACGATAAGGATGGCATCGTCGTTGTGCACTAGAAGAAGTGACAAAACTTCTTGAAGGCCTCCATGAGGAAGGCGTGCGATAAGGTGTTTGTGAAGCAGACACTCGAGAATGAATATAGTAAGGATTGAAGTAATCAACTCTGAGGGTATATGAACATCGTCACATCCACCGATGCTGTGTGGCCACTGGTGAAGAGGTTTTTCGCAATGTTCGAGGAAGGTAAGTTGTGAATTGGTGATGGCAAGATCCCGCCTGAGATGCCGGGGAGGATGGAGGGGCGCCAGCCAGGACCGTACATCGATAAAAGCAAAGGACAAAGGACATTGTACCATTCCATATACGCAAGAGATGGTCCCAAAGACTCCACCGTGTCCTAGAAGGATCTGTATCCTTTGTACTTCAAGAACTTCGGGAACATGACATGCCACGAGAGAGAAGTCGGACTGCTCCTTCTCATGAAGAGGAAGGTGGTGGCAACGAACGTTAAAGTCTCACCTCCAAAAGTGAACACTGAGTGTCTCCTCGACATCATGCGCAAAGAGAGATACATGGTTCACATGTTCAACTACGTTGTATTCCGCGTCGAGGATGGAACGACGACTTCTTCATGTCGTACAAGGACCTCGAAGAGAGGTATGAACCAAAAGTGTTATGCGCAACTGAATGAGAGAAGGAACGAGACAAGCTGCATAGCAACAAAGTGAAGATTGTCCCTCGACGACTTGAAGGAGTGAAGGAGGCAAGGCAAGGTACGGACTTGGAGCCTACAGAAGCAATGTACAAGGAGGCTTCATTTCACTTCAAGGTGTTCATATACACCGTCATCGATCACTGGTAGCGGTTAATGGAAGGCAAAAAATTCGAGTTTTTTCGCCGCATCACTACAAGCAATGTTGTTGAAACTTTTGCGAACAAACCATGCAGGGTCATAATACAAACAACAAAAAAAAAAACAGGAAAAAAAAAAATAAAAAAAAAAATCAAGAGCACTATAAAATCCTATTCAGAGTAGTTTTCGAAGTTCGTCAAATCTTTCTTCGAGTCCGATGTTTTTGCCTTTCGTGACTGGTCCAAATGCAGCGAAATTGAATACAAATATACCCTAAAACACATGCGTATTAAGCAAAAAAAAAAAACAAGAAAAGAGTAAAAATTCAGGAAAATATGGCAGTTTTGGTAAAAATTTCGCCAAAATTCGCTGAAATTTTGACCTTCCATTGACCGCTTCTCTCATCGATAAGCTCGATTTGCTTCGAGCGGAGGTGAAACGAATCGCCTCCAGTGCACATCATCTTGTCTGGGATAAACTCGGCAGACAGACGACATTGTTTCCTATATGCATGCGATCGAATGAAGTATTGGCAGCGCCCGACGACATCGTCGCCTCTACACAAAAAATGGCATGCAGGGCCGCCATCGTGGACATCTCGTCCTTCAATTTTAGTAGTGCATAGACCTCACAGGACTTTGATGCGCTGCACACAATGATGACCAAGTGTTGCGGCTAGAATTAGGTCCTCTTATTCTTTGCACCGTAGAAGGTGCAAAGCGATGTCTTGTGTCACTTGTTCCACTGGGAGGACGTCGAACTCATCCCTGGGATCGCACAACACGTGGACAGGCCATCGAATGATGTCACAAGGTACGGTAATATCGCTACGACGAGTCGAGACATGATGATTATTGTCCTACACGCTGAAGGAGAGGATCTGAAAAAACTCACTGTCGCACCTCGACTTCTCAATTACCTCATCGAAGTGCATGTTGTAGAGAAGAAGTTCGGGAAGTGTCTCGGAAAACACGGTGGCATTGACGGCGACGAAAGAGTTGCGTATTCAATATGAGAGCTGGATCCTAACAGGTTGCATTCGTTGTGGGGTGCATTCGCCGAAGAGGCGGAAGGTGTGTTTTTGTTGGGTAGGGCGCACACGGGTCTTGTGTAGGAGTTCTTGCTTGCAGGTAATAATGTCATTGTCTGTGACAAGTCGGCCAAGGACATTACATACTTGACAAAGTTCATCGACATACTTATCAAGGATGACAGATTTTACTACCGGCTCGAGAAGCACCGTTCCACACATCGCAACAACAAGGACATGTACAACAAGTTGGGACTGGAGAGACTGAAGGTGTGGGAATACCTGTTCCACGATGCGTGGCAAGAACGTCTTGACATGGATTATATATATAAGAAAGCGAAGGCGACAGAGACCCTCAAACATTATCATAACACTCTGACTGACGCCTTTGAGACATTAGTTGCTCGATGCGAGATTTTGAAGTTTGATCTTCACAAAGACTAACTGACGTTCAAGGACTATGCTGAGCTCGCTAAATCGGGTGAAGGGTTTAACCATGTCGACATCGAGGAAGACTCCTCGGACTCCGACCTCGATATCGGAAACAACACCGATACAACCGGGTGACGTGGACAGTGCGCTGCCATAGACCACCACATACAAGATACACGTCGTCGCATGACGTAGACACACGATGACGGAACCACTCGTTCACAAGGATGCTCCAACCCGCCACCTGCGAACAATGTAGCCTCGATGGTGGGCCTCGTCGAGTATACTCCTATTGATGCAGAGACTAGAATGTGTCTCAACGATGAAGAAGATGAGATTGATATACCTGACCAAACCTCGAAGTTTGCGTCGGGGGAACCGTTTCCTCCCAACTTTAGTGCGGACCTGACCACTATGCATTTTTTGGTGGACAAACACGTCTGCACTAGTGAGGACAAGTGGGATCGTGATATCATTTGGCATAAGGGCATTTTAGAGTCACGCATCCAAGGTGGGGAGTGAAAAATGTCGGTGAAGTACATGACCGGTTGGAGGACATTTGACCGAATGACGAAGGGCCCTTGGCTAAGAACGACGGAGTATGCAATTTTATACCGCATGCAGGTCGAGAACCCGGGGTAAAGCGATGTCGTCATCAAAGCAAAGGCGAAACATTTGTTCAATGTCTTGCGAGACAATGGACAGTTGGAGTACAGCGGCAAGTTTTACGACCTGTGCACAAGCCCCTCATGCGGGTCAATCGACTGGAAGGTCGATGACACAGCCGAGGCCACGGAGGTGAACGCCTCTCCAGATGTCGTGCTTTTGACCGCACCTTCCACAGAGGACACGAAGGTTGAGCAGAGGGAAGATGACGGGATAACTTCCAACGTGAAGGTTGCATTGATTCTGGAGGTGGAGACAACGTATGCAGCGAAAAAAATTTGTGATTGTCATCTTCGTTGCACGGCAGAAACATCCGAACGTGTGCATATATCAATCATCGAGCCGTCGGATGTGGGTGCCATGTATGAGTCTTTTGTTGATAGGTGCTGCATTGGAAGGCAGATCAGAGATGGAGTCCAAGTCGCCTGTGAGGATGAATGTCGTGGGAATATCGTTAAAATCGTCTTCATGCATTGACAAAGGTGATGCACAGTCATCGCTAACACCACAGGGAGGGGGCGATAGGATGGTGGGAAGGGAGGGGATGCAGAGGGGCTGCATTATTATCGGAATCTTGACACCTTGACCATGATCATCGATGATGTGGTCGAAGGTGGAAAGAACGTGGTCGATACCGCACGTGGAAAGCATGATAGGTGAGATGTGGAATGGGGTAGAGGGAAATCATCCGGCGAATGAATTACAATGTTTCATTGCTTCTTTGTATACAATCGTATTAATGACTCATTTCCTTTCATTTAATTTGAAATTGGTTATCATTCTTACCTTTTTTTTTTTTTCTGAACATTACATTAGACCTAAGTCGTTTAGATTACCTGTCCGTTTCGTTGTTCTCAAGAAAATTGTGTTGTCAACGTGAGTGTCTGGAATTATGCATGTCTCTCTCTCTCTCTCTATATATATATATATATAAATATAGATATATATATATAGATTGCGTGGGGTGCCAAAGGGGGTCAGACTCATGATTGACAGATTGCAGACATGAATGTCGTTCATGCAAGTATAAGATTAGAAAAACATTGAAAACATGTTCTTAATACATTGACTCCCATGAGGTACTTGCCCATGTACAAAGGATCTCACCATCCTCTCCCTTCCCACTGACATCAATGTCGTTTTTCTCATGCTTGTGGTGTGCAGTGCAAATGACAACAACGGATATAATAATGTGCAAAAGAAGGTGGACAATGCGTCTCGCAACTTTGTCTTTATAAGAGAGGGAGATGAAAGCACTGTCCCATATCATCGGAAATAGGTATCCCATAGCCAGCACACACGATATTAACAAGAACGAAGTGTTGCAACTGACTTGAAACGATTTCCTTTTGCTCGTCGTCGAACGCAAGTGGTTAAATGAGAACGCATTAATTTATACCTCAACCTCATCGCATTGGACAACTGGTGTAGAATAGCATACATAGAATGCGACACAGAGAACGAGATCGTCATTAGAACAGAAAAGAGTCGCATTCCTATAATATCGGTGCTGAGCTCACTTTTGTTCGCTAAACTTTTCGACAAGGAAATGAGATATCGAGAGTGATAGGTGTAGCTTTAGTGCGAAGACGTAATTATAAGTGACATGGACTGGATTATTGTCCCTTTCCCCATATCGCGCACAAGGACCACAGGACCCTCGTCGTGGCTGATTGCAGCTGAAGAAAATTTGAATTTTATGACTTCCTCGACCCCGGTATGGAATTGGCGAGAAAAGTGACCGACAGATTTGCGAAGTCTCTATTCAAAAGATCGAAATCGCAAGGCAAAGAGGTGAACATGAAACCCTTCAATCACATATGGAACGTAGAGGGCATTCCGAAACAATGCAACACGAATGAATGAGGAGTCTTTATGCTCATGTATATATCACTTTTGGCTAGGGGGATCTTCTACCTTTCTCATTCGTCGTTGATGACATACCCGCGATACGTCGTCGATTGACTTTGGACATAGTGACTCGTGAGTAGTGTGTATGTGTTATCCGATACTATGATTACATGCTGGCATATGTAGCTGACATGAAATGGTTTGTAACATAAAGAATCTATGAAAGGTAGCAAACATTGCTAAATACGCTATACCACTCACCCCTTACTATTTACCCCTTATCCCTTACTCCTGATCCCTTACCCCTTATCCCTTACCCCTTATCTCTTACCCCTTGCCCCTTATCCCTTATCCCAAACCCCATACCTCTTGTCCCGTACCCCAAACCTCGAATTTCCAATGCTTTTTGCACCCAAATTGTAATGAAAATGTCAAATTCAATTTCGTTCAAAAAATATAAAATGTCAATTTTTACGGAATCGTTGTTAAGAAATACACGTTAGTTGTCCATGGAAGTCATATCAATCGTTGCAAGTTCCCTCGCAGCCAATTAGATCACAGTGAGATGGTAGTATCCTCCTTACACGTTAAACACAAGATTCGTGAAAACCTATATAAAAACATTGTTAGGTTTGCACTTTTTTTTTAAAAGATTTAAATAGTACATTTTTCAGGCCTCCTACATGAACAAAATTATATGTGAAGCAAATTAACCACAAAAAAGGAATAGAAAAATATTTTTTCAGAACCACTAGAAGTGGTGAGGAGAGAAGTTAGTTTTTTTACAAAAAATCACTACCTTGCAAACTTCAAGCACCGTTTATTCAGGAACCGCAATATCTCATTTTTTTATTTATCTAAAAAAATCATATTTATAGTTCGATAAGGTATGTAGCATGACGAACCTATTCGCGGGTTTCCCAAACATGCACGCATGTTCTCACGCATGTTCTCTGCTTCATGAAAACGTTTCGCTTTGATATGTTATCTCCTCCATAGAAGAATATATTATTTTTTAGTGTTTTTTTTTTTAATATTTTTTTTATGTTTTAATTTTCAATCGTGGTAGGGTAAGAATTTGAGGATGTCTCCCAAACAAAATTTGCTTGAATTCTTCTTTTACATAACGTATATTTTTTGACAAGGGTTTTACAATTAACTTAAAAATGGATCTATACCTAGGCTACCTGAGTGGCCCAGAGTCACTTGCCTGACCGGGCAAAAAAATTTTAAAAATTAAAAATAAAAGAATTATTTTTAAATTTTATTTTTTATTCTAAAATTGATGAAGAATTTCGATGTGACCCAAAGGCAAAAGTTGTTCAGTTTATTTTTTTGCACAACAAAGTTTTTTTTTTTTTTTTTTTTTTAATGATGGGACCTTCCTTGGTCCTTGCACGGGTTGGCCACCTGGGATCCAGGCGGCCCGGTTGGTAGCCTACATGTATACTAATTTATGGTTCTATAAGCTAGTTTTTGCAGAACTCGGTTTTTACCAAACTGTTGAAAACGACTTATAGTTCTACAAATGAGTATTCACCGAAATTGTGTTTCTTAACATCTTTCGAGTTCCCCTTGCGTTCCTTAAAAATCTTGTTTGAGCTATGTTTTTTTTCCATCTACCGAGAACGACTTATAGTCTCATAACATGCTCTTCGCGGGAAATGATTTTCTTGCACATTTTGAGAATCGCTAGACTTTAAGCCTCTTTTTTTGTCTCCTTTCTCGGAAAGCAGTTAAAAACGCTCTTTTATGTGTCAAAAATAACAGTTTAGCTCTGCGTAGCACCGTGTTCGCGTTCGGAGGCGAACACAAACATGTTCGCCCGAACGCGAACAAGCACGCAAAACCCTCCGAACGCGAACATGAAATTTAATTAAAAAAAAAGAAAAAAACGTTCTCAGAAAAAACCTGATAAAAATATATATAATGTAAAATAACAATACAAGCAACTTTTGCCTCGAAGTCATGTTCAAATTCATAGCCAATCATGAGTTAAAAATCAAAAACCGAAAAAAAAAAAATATTATTATTATTTTTTTACGAAAAAAAATTATGTTCGCCCGAACATGTTCGCGAGCTGTTCGCGCGAACGTGCGAACATGAAGGGGCGCGAACACGTTTGCCGTGAATTTTATTTTTCATTCTATAAAAAATGGTAGGTTTTGTGGTTTTTTAACTTTGTTAGGTTTTCACGAATTCAGTTTTGTTGTCTTCTGAGGCTTCAAACACTTTGGGGAGGAAATCACTAGGGAGTTCTTGAACGGGGACGTTAGCGGAAAGAAGGAGAGCGAGGTGAGTAGTGTGGTCGGGGACCAAGATTCGGACGAGGGGGGGGAGGAGGGAGAAGCACGAATAGGGAGTGGGGATAGAAAACAGTTACGGGTGAAGGAGAAAAGACGCAGAGAGGAGAAGAGTGAAGATGGCATGGGTCAACGTGGCAAGCGGGAAATATTGTATGCGTGGCGTCGGTGCAGAAAAGAAAAAGGCACTGAAACAGTTACATTTTATCCATCCCGATTCTAAAACTTATTCAAGATTGAAAAATCCAAAATCAATGTCAGCGTGCAGAATCGAGCGCATTAAAATCCTACGTCTATTCAATTTCCTGCTGAAAATTCACAAAGCTTTCAAAGGCAAATGTCGGAACACCCACTTGCAAGAAGTGCGCACGTAATTCACAAAGCTTTCAAAGGCAAATGTCGAAAGTGCGCCCGTAATTTTCGGAGTTCCAACTGCCGAACAAAACTCCCAGCGCTCTCGCTAAGGCGCGCATAATTCCTACGTAGATGCATCGATTGTCGAAGATGTCCGAAAGAAAAAGAAAATCATCTTAACCGTGAGAGGGCTTTGTCGGCCTTTGATTCTTATATCAAGGTGATAGCAAAAAAAGAGGGGTACCCTCAAAAGCTCAAAAGAGACTAAGTGAGAACTTCGAGAATCAACAACGACGATAGAGATGGACACGGAGACCATGTCTGATGGGGGGTTGTGGAAAACCCCTCCTACCCTGCAATCCATGCAGGCAGATTCTGTACTGTTCATTGTGACCTTGTATAAACATCAGCTGGAGGAGATGCACACGTTGTTGAGTCAAGAGTATGGCAACCTACCAGATGACATCTTGTTGGAGGGAGAGGGGATCTACGATGGGTGGGAGGAGGAACTGTATGAGCAGATCTCTCTTCGACAGTTGGATGCGAATGACAGAGCACAGGCGATGACTGCCTATGTGCTGGGATGCTGACGCAGGTGAAAGACATGTTTGTCGGGCTTCTAGCCAGGAGAGACGTGGGCAGTACACGAGGTGAGTTGCTCTCATCTGAAGGCCAGGACAGCGTGACATGGACAGCATCGACAACACCAACAACATTAACAACATCAACAACATCAACAACATCAACAACATCAACGGCGGCAACAAGAGCAATACTGACAATTCCAATACCTATAATAGTGACGTCACGAATTATTCCACTAATATGTATTCCGAAACAATGGCCATCTGCTCAGGCGTGTGATGAATTGGGTGACGATCACATGGTTAATGCAGATTTGACGGATGTGGGATAGGTGATTTGGGCGCTTGCTCCGGAGGTTCTGTTGATATCCGTTTCACAGTCTTATCAACAGCCCGCTGAAGATCAAAAGGCATCGTCATCATGGTTTGATAACGGCACTTTGGCGGAGGTAGGTGATGCGGTTCCCCCGCTTGTTCTGAAAGTTTTTTTTACAATTGATTCGTCATCTACCCAGCAGTTTGATGCGGGCAATGACACCATGTGTGATGATTCACCGTACTTTGACGTCGACGACCAGTTTCTTTTTGATTTTGCAGGGGCATACCATCCCCCCCCAGAAGTTGATACTCATGAGCTGCGGCATGGTATAATCATGGGGGTGGCTCAAGCAGTTGACCGCGGGGAGGGGTGGGTTCGATGGGTTTGGCATGTGTTTTGATTGTTTCACTCCTGCACAAATCATCTGCCGGCGTCCCTCTTTGACCTAGGTTTTCCCCCTGCTCCCTCCCTGTTGCCTGTCCCGACTGTCATATTTTGTGGTTGGCACTGGGTAGGGGGCACGATGGAGAGGAGCGAGAGGAAGGTCTGTCGTTTGGATGGTGGATAGGGGGAGGCGATAGGATAATCGATAAGGGATGGGCAGAACTCCGGTTGGCGAAATGGCAGGGGGAAGAGTATGCATGGCAGATGTGTGATAATAATAATAATAATAATAATAATAAACAGAATGGTATATGTCGCAGATGTTACTAACCTCTGCCGTAAATTTGACAAAAATAATTTCGTGTGAATAATCTTTGCCGGGTGAATAGCTTAGGATATGTGAGGGTAGGCAGACGACCTCCGCTGGAGGAAAATGAGAATCATGGAGCTGGGCAGCGGCCTTATGCACGGAGGGGGTCTAGGGTTTGCTATGCACGGTTATGACTGTGAAGGATTAGGGTAGAGTGGAGGACAGTTTGTTACCCTCCCCATGGCTATATCTTCAAACATGCTGTGACCTGGCTGATAATTGGGCGGGCAGTCAATCCCCTCGTGAGAGGGCAATCAATGCTGTTCCGCCAGGTATATTGTCTCCGATCTTGTCAGTGGGACGCTGGATCCAGTTTCCAGCAGGTGATGCTCCCCACCAATAGATTGGAGCCATCTATAAACTGGCGCTTGCTATTGGAGGATGCTCGTATCACCACCGATAGCAGGTTGCCACAGATGTTTGCATTAAAAAAAAAAAAAAAAAAAAAAAAAAAAAAAAAAAAAAGAGAACTCAGGGCTTCAGAAGGTCGTGCAGGTACAGAAGCTGGTACGTCTGGGAGTAAAGTTAGTTTGTGAGCAGAAAAGGGGTTATCAGACGGCATCAGTAAAGCCCCCATAGTGAGTGTTATTCCCAAGGGATACATAAGCCCCGCTGGACCATATTTCCAGCAGGTGGTGCTCCCCACCAGTGGACTGGAGCCTTCTTGAAAAGGGACCACTTTGAGGGGCTGCTCTTATCAACCGCTTTGAACACTGGAAGTGGGATCCCAATCAGAAGTCAAACCACCACCAGCTCACACGAGACTAAGTTCACAAAGCTACCTTCCGAGGCATCCAAGCCTGCAACTCCACCTTGTGAAAGTGGCACGCCCCTTTCGCTACCGGCCCAGGCCCAAACCCAAATGCTGTTGTGGAGTCTTGCCCCATACACAGGCAAGGGCAGTACTCTGCTTCGGGTGAACTGGGGTTTAAAATAGGAAACCCAAACAGAAAGCGAAAAAAAAAAAAGAAAAAAAAAGTTAAGTATGCACGTTCATAGAGCATTTACTGGAGAGATAAGCTTCTGATCCGACAATGCGTAAGTTAGCCAATTTCGTTGAGAAGCGCAGATCCCACCACTTTCCGAAATCATAGGGCGCCGCGCTTTGTTAGGGGTATGTTTTCGGCTCATGTGTAGCGCGTCGCAATGGCGCTACACAAAATGGAAAGGTCAAGGACCCCTATCCCTACCGAGAAAGCTGCCGCAAAAATGAGTCGCCCTTTTCGTTGTCCGGCGTGGAGCAGAGAACTGTACGACACTGGAGGCCAGGCCACATGGTGGGCCACAGGAACATCTGTCTCGGTGGAAGCCCAAATCAATCCGGTGTGGTACGTGGGAAAGACCCGCGGAACCCGCCTGTGTGGGGTCCCAGTTTACTTTTCAGCACCGCACTACCCGTGTCCATCTCTCAAGGGACTTTCTTGTTTTTTCTCTTTTTACGTATTGCCGGATCAGCACCTAAGGTAGGTTCTCCTTGCTCCTAGCTATATATAAGTACTAGCTGTATTTGGTCAGAAAAGTTGCAGCCTACCTTCTTCTTCCTCCTAGCTAGTAGGTAATTACTGGCTGTATCTGGTCATGAAAGTTGCAGCCATTACTAGGTAAACCAGAGTAGCACCCACTTTTTTTCCTTCTTTCCCTTCTCTCTCTTCTTTGAAAACAAAGAAAAAACAACAGGGGCAATGAAATGGCCTTGAGTTCCCGAAAAAAAAAATAAAAAAAAATGGCCTTGAGTTGTCATCATCAAGCTGACCGGGCCACGCTACTGAAAATGATTTCCTTCGTTTGTCTGATTATTCACTCTGATACCAGTCCCCATTTTAGAATGTGTTCATCTGATAATATCTGGAATTGAACTCGAGTGGCCATTTCAACAGTTCAGGGGTGTACCAACTGGGTCAGGACCCTTTGGCGGGTTCCACACGCACTGCCTAAACAACAGCCAGCTTCTAGGACACTTGAAGGATCACCTGCGAGGAACGCCGCTACCAAGTGTCTCATCGTTAAAAACCCGTACATAAGGTCCCGCCGGGAGTCGAACCCAGGTCGCTGGATTCAAAGTCCAGAGTGCTAACCACTACACCACGGAACCGTTCTGGCAAATGTTGTTCGCATTAATCCCATGTGTTTTGCCCCTTGTAGAAGCATCATATCGTCTTTAGATTCCCCAGCAATAACAAAGCAATGCCGGCCATTTCATCAATCCCTTCACCATCCAGGGCAGGAGCGGAGGGTTAGGTGGGGCAAGGAGGGGCCTTGGGGAAGGGGGAGGGGGAGGGGGCTAGAGGTAGATTTGACTCTGCCACTGTTGGGCAACTTGGTGGTGTATGCTTCAGCTTCGGCCTGGCACATGACAAGGTTGCGACTTAGGGCCAGATCCCACTGGCAAAGAGGATTGGAATACTTGTCTGAATCTGGACGTGTTCCACACAGAGATGCAGAAAAGTAGATCAATCACAAATTTTTGCACCTGTCCACAAACACGTCCACATTCAGGCACTTACTACAATCCTCTTTGCCAGTGGGATCTCGCCCTTAGATGTGAACCACCTGGCATACAGATGGCCATGTGTGGTGTTGCGGTATATCAGTACTCATAACGTTGGATTTATCTCCGGAAGTTGCGTCGTGCATGCACCATGGTATGCTGGGATGAACAGGCCGGGGCGCTGGCATAAATTCATTTGAGTGGAACGCCATGGCAATGTAGCAATGGCTGGAGCACATGCCACCGCTACTTCCGGGAAGTGCGGGCGGTTCAATTTATTGACTTTTTCCCCCTGATGCATACGTATGTGGGTTATCCTCCGGAAGGAGAGGGACCACTTGCCCGGGCAGACCAAAAGTGAAGTAAGAAATAAAAATTGAGCTATGCTTGCACTACCGGCCAAGATACAGTTTTGAATTGCAGTTTGCGCAATGTATACAACCCAGCTTTCTGGCCCGGTAGGGTGCCCCAAGTGCAATTGCAAACTGTATCTTGCCCCCATAGTGCAATTGCAAACTGTATCTTGCCCCATAGTGCAATCATAAATCGTTTTTGCGACTGTACTGAAGTTATCCCATTTTAAAAAAAAAGTATGTTGTTCATTTCGCGAAAAACTCCAGGGGAAGTTGTTCAGTTTTTTTTTTGTTTTGGGGGCACCGGTTGTCAATGTGCATTGTGGTCTGAGGTTGCGGGTTCAAAACTCAGCAACTCTGTGCAGAGACACCGGCGGGTTACATAATGCACGGTCACTTGCATACCCCTTTGGACTGGTGCAGGTAATGTATTATAGACACTGCCTGCACACCACCCAAGGGATCGTCCATGGTGTTGTATGTTGGGTCTAGACTATGATTGGTTTGCTTGCACAATGTTCCTGGCTGTTCCTGGCGGCCGGAACAAGTCTGTAGTGAATGGGAGGCGCGCTTCGCGCACGCGTGGCAGGACACGCGCACTAGACATCACTGCGTCACGGGCTGGCGCGGAAGGAGGTCTGACCCCGGGCACGGGGTTCCACGTGGAGACTCCATAGCCGCCGAGCTCCGATCATGGGGCACCGAAGGTGGGTGATACGTGGAGTTCAAGTGGAGTGAGCCTAGGGATTGCTAAAGTGTGCAAGACAGCGCAGCGAGACGACTCTGCCGATGAGAACCGGGAGATCAAAGCGACAGCGAAAAGGCAGTCAACGCGAGGGTCGAGGGAGGGAGGTGGGGGTGTGAGGTGGGAGACAATTAGAGACGACGGGAGGGACGAGTAGGCGAGCTAAGCAAACAGCGACGCTGGTGCAGCTCCGTGCAACACAGGCGATTGAGCGCAACATTACGGGCCGGAGGCGAGTGGAACATCGGGCAGCATCGGCGAGCACGCAGGAGGAGAGGGCTCGGAGAGTGCAGAGTGAGTGGGGGAACGAGGGGGAGGTCGGAGTGAACAGGAAGCGTCACGAGACCAAGGGGAACAAGGGTACGGACGAAGTACGTGAGGCTGCGTCACGGGCTGGCGCGGAATGTAGTTTGACCCCGGGCGAGGGGGTTCCACATGGGAACTCCATGACCGACGAGCTCCAATCACGGGGCAATGGTGGGAGATGCGCGGAGTCCGAGTGGAGTAAGCCTGCGGATTGCCAAAGTGTGTAAGACAGAACAGCGAGACGACACCACCGACGAGCACCGGGAGACCAACGTGACAGCGAAACGGCAGTCAGCGCGAAGGTTGAGGGAGGGCGGTGGGGGTGCGAGGCGGGAGAAGATTGGAGACGAAGGGAGGCAATCGAGCGCAGCTTCAACGGAAGCGGCGAGGCACCGGAGCGGAAAGGTGATCGACGGTCAAATGATGAGAACCGAAGGCGGTCAACGATGCGGGTAGAAAACAGGTAGGTGCAGGGCTTTCCCCCCGCCCATTCCATCCCCCCCCCTGCCCCCACGAGGCCCCCCCGAGCCGGCAAACGAGCGAGGATCCAAAAAAAAAAAAAAAACGATCAAAACAGCAATAAACCAAGGAAAGGAATCCCGAAAACAACAATAACAAATACAGGATCAATAGGAGAGACCACTAACGCAGGAACAACGACAATATCCTGACTAAGCAATTAATAGGAGAACCCAACAGCACAAACTACCATCATAACGCCACCATTAAACCGACATCACTGAATCAATAAGTGGCGCAACCAACCTAAGCAGCCAAACAGACAACACAGGTGCTTCAGGTCCCCACAGTTGACCGCCCTAGCGATGGAACTAGGGTACAGGAGGGTCAGGGGGGCCGGGTCCCTCATCTTCCACCAAGGAGCGAAGAGACATAACGTGGGAAGACAGCTGGCGATCTGCCCCTACAGCAGACCGGCACCAAGGATGCAGCCAAGCCTGCATCCGCCCCGCCCCCCTCCCCTAGGTGCGTGTCAGCAATGGCCAACTCCCAAAGAGGCTATGAGCTCCCGCCCGGACGGGCCAGCATCCGCAGACCCGGGGAAAGAAGACTTGGCCGCAGACCCGGGGAAAGAGGACTGGGCCCCACAGGGAGCACCCCAGGACAAAAACCTGGTGATGCTTATTGCAGGAAAAGTAAACGAGAACGAAAAAGACACGGATCAAAGAGAGGAGGGGGAAGAAGATGAAGAGATGCTGACAGAAGAGGAGAAAAACACAGAAAAGAGCGCAGGAAAAAGAGCCCAAAAAGAGACGACCTCTCAGAATCGGGAGGAAGCAACAAACGGACCAAAAGCCTCATGGGCACAGCGGGTAAGGAGTACGATCCAGGAAAAAACCCTCTCCATCAAAAGAGACGGAGGCACATCACAGCAGGGGGAAGAAGAGACGCTGAAGGTACCCCTCCGCAACCTCTCATCGGCGAGAGCATACTTCCTCACTCTGTATCTCCTTCCCTCAGAAAACCAAGTAGTTGAGCAGGAAGGGAGGAAGACCGTGATGAAGACATATCCAGCGGACAAACAGGAAGCAAGGGACAACGCTTACATCAAGCACGCCAATAATTGGTTGTTCCACGGGGATATCGCGCAAAAATCAGTTAATGACAAAATTCGCTGGATAAGTAAACGCCTAGAAGAAATGAAAGGCAGTCCCGAGGCGGTACAGGAATTCTTTCTCATCTACCCCCTCTCGTCAACTGTCTTCACGGTCCTCAGTCTCTTTACCCATGACAAGCAACGAATAGATGGATGGCGAAGAATAAGATGGGAAGGATCGGAGGTGAGGATTTTTCTATGGCAACCGAAAAAGCTGACCCCGACAGAGAAGAGGGAACAACTAATGAAAAACTTCTTCTGGGTGGAAATGAGGCACATTCCAGTAGAGGTACAGGCCGCGTTTGTCCATGATCTGGGGCAACAGTACAATATCGTTGATTTCATCGACCCGCTCCCTTCCTTTGTGGCGAGGCGGGATGACTATATGATGCTGGCACTCGACCTCCCCAAGGACCAGCCATTCTCCATGGATGATATAATCCCCTACAGAATGGGGGGGAAGATCTACCAAATCCACACTGCCCATAAGTTCAGGCCATGGTGCCATAAGTGTCGGGTGTATGGCCATCTGAGCACGGAGTCTGCATGCCCCCAGCACCCTAATATGCGGGGCCCGAAGGCTGGGCGGCTCCAACAGGACGCCCGCAGATCCAACAGATGGACCACTGCGGACCGGGGCCAAGAAGAGTGGGTCTACTTGCAGGACATCGATCCCGAAGGCCGACCCAAAGGCTGGACTTGGGAGGGGCGGGGGGACCAGTGCAGGGCAACACGACCGCCCAACGAGTGGGTGCCACCTCCGAGGACGGCACCTCCAGCGACTGAGAAGACTGCGCCGGTCACGCAACCCTCCAAACCTCAGAACGTGAAAGCGCCGACTCCCAAACCCTTACTTCCTCAAGGGGACAGCAGACAACCCACACAGCCAAGCAAACAACCTCAAGGAGGACAAATGAGTCGGGGATGGGGACCAGCAGCAAAGGAGTACATGTCAGTGGGCAAACGAACAATTCAGGAAACAAAAGGGGCACAACAACGAAAGGAACCCGGCCCTTCCCACGCCCCCCATCACCCTGAGCCAGCGAAGGAAAAAACGACAGCACAGCAGGACCCAGATGACCTGCTCAAGGATGCCTTCGGAGTGGAACCTATGGACATAGAAACTGTCCCGGGGTCCCCCCCCCCTCCCCCCTCCCCCCCGGAGGTGGAGATGACTGATGCTCAGGAATAGGGGGCAGACCAGACCACTACCCCGGAGGGAGGGAGTGGAGCGCCAAGAGTAGGGTTGCAGGACGTGGCAGACTGGGTGATGGATAATCTGCACCTGCGATTTGGGGAAGGGAGCGACCAGTTCTGGGACAACACATACAGGGAGCTTATCCCCCTGCTGGAAGGCAGCGCAAGCCTCCAAAGAGCCCTGCTCCACGGGCTGCCAGTGGGGGCAAACTGGTCAGATATTTGTCACAGAATCCTGGGTATAGTGGTTGCCCGCTTCCACCCTCCCTGCAGCCCCACTGAAAAGGGACACCCCCCACCAGACCCCGGAACCGAACAGACTGCGGACGAGGAAACGGGACAGAAGGAGGAACAGCACAAACAAAACAGGAATTGTGAACCGGACCCGGGGCCCAACCAGCCTGCAAATGAAACAGTGCGGCGGAAGCAGCAGGCTCAGGGGCAGCAAGAAGAGGGACAGCGAAGAGAGGAAAATGGAGAACACGAGATGGGGACAGTGGGGGAAGAGCAGAAAAGGGGGGACGGCACAGCACAAAACAACAATAACAAAAGTACAGAACCGGGGCTAGCGAACACGGGGATAGACACTGTGGCTCCTCAAGACCCTGACAAGACACTACTGAGGGATGAGGGACAACAAGCTGAGGGCCAACGGGGCGAGGAACAGTGGAGTAAAGAGAAGGAGGACGGGGAAAAGACCGGGGAGGAACATGAAAAGAAGGAAGGTGCAACAAAGATCAGGAGCAAAAAAAATACAGAGGGATAGGGGACGACAGGGGAAGAACAGGAAAAGAGGGAAGGTGCAGCACAGAACAGTTGCACAGACAAGATAGAGAGTGATATGTGGACAAGTTCAGTGGACGAGCAGAAACGAGAGGTCGGGGAATGCCCAAAAGGAACGCTACAGAAAGATGACCCAGACCCTACAAAAAACCGTTGTTTGGCGCTGCCTTCCTGGGACCTGGCAAAACCGGCCAAACCACCCGCCCCGCATAAGCCCACCCCCCCCAAGCCCCCGGATACGGACCTCACCAGCCGCAGACAAAAAATCAGACATTTATTAGAGGGCGCACCCTCCAGCGAGACCCCCACTGACAAAGGTATAGTCCTACTTCCGGTGTGGCGGAGAGACGGGGCATGGGAGGTGGGGTTGTCCGGCCCCCCGGGGACCACACACGGCGAAGTCTCACTTCAGGGATACTCCTCAGTATTATGTTCACTGACCTCCTAGGTTGGGAGCTCGGTGTTAGGGAAAACGGACATCCATCAGCTGGTTCACAACCGCCTCCCTGCAGGGGCCTCAGCGGCCCTGGTGCTATCTCAGGGGCTAGAGAGATTAGGGATCAGAGACATCTACGTGCTTTACGACCACCTGAAATCAGATGAGTTGTGGTGGCTGGACCAGGAAGGACTAAAAGACCTGCAGCTTCTGAAAATAAAGGCAGGAGATCTCTGGTCCGCCAAGGAAAGTGGAGACCTTTTAGTAAAAATCCTTAGACGCGGAACACTGCAGAAAGGCGGTCTCTTGGACGCA